>JACATO010002115.1:600000-773745 GCA_018389105.1 Nautilus pompilius | reverse complement strand
CTCCCTCTCTCTCTCTCTTCTCTCTCCATCTCTCCCTCTTCTCTCTCTCTCTCTCTCTCTCTCTCTCTCTCTCTCTCCTCTCTTGGTGGTTTGTCCCCGCCGATTTCCAGAGTTGCGCCTCATTCATAGGCGTTTGATCAGACTTCCAACGAAGTTAGAATTCTCTCTTTACGTTGGGCGCGATCGAAAAACATCCAGAATTCGGAACCTGTTAGCAAAGAGCCCGGCAACCATTAAAACTCGGAAATAGGCTAGCTACTGTTTTATTTACAATTATTTATTTATTCATCCGCCCATATTTCTTCACAGAAACGCCGTTGTTTGCAGACCTGCCACCAGGAAATGGAGCTCCACTGAAGTTTTAAACCGGCGGGATTTAGCCGATGCCAAAATCTTCAGTAAATGGAACAGAAAACAATAAAGAAAAACCGTTCTTCTGTTGTCCGCCTTGATGTTTTGGCGCGCGAGGCCGCTCAGTTTTATTGTAGGGAGGGATTACGGATACAGGAACAATGGAGAACAGCGGGAGACACCGGCTGGCGATACAAACCAAATTCAAACAGGAGCCTGCAGCTGATTGTAACAGACAGAGCAAATTTGTTGTAGACACAGCAGCGGATTGCATATGAATATGAAACTGTCAACAACATGGCGGACAAGTCGGCTTGATTTGAAGGCGGAATTCTGGTATTGCAAAAAGAAAAGATTCCCCCTTTTCCACAAAAGGTTCCGTTGCTGTCTGTCCTTTTCTACATTAGTACATAGTAACAACTGTAGTAACAGACATTTCTCTTCTCCGGAGGCCGTCTCTTAGCCATGACAGAAAGCTTTCAGACATCAGTTTTCTTTCTCCGTCCCCGCTTCTTGCCGAAGAATTTAAAATGCTTCACTAAATTGAGCTAAAATGTCCTCAGTACAACAGACACTGACGAATTTCTTCCAAATGTGGCACTGAGTCATCTTATGAGCAGAGAATCCTGGGGCAACTGCAGCTTCTCACCTCTGGGATGTATTATGGCAGTCGGGTGGGGTATTTGTGTTGAGTCTGTAATTCGGGTGTTGCTTCCAATCTTTGGAGTGCATTGTTTTCAGTTCTTTGACTCTGTGGGACTTTTGCCTCGTTATTCATATGTTTCGAACTGAAGCCTCCATACTTAACGATTTGTTGTTGACACGTCGACGTGATGGCCGTCTCTCTAGTCGTTCACACGCGCGCACACTCAATTACTAGAATGCAGACGATAACCCGCCATCCGGGTCCTGAACTGAAATAATACATTAGTGTACAGTTGGAGACAGACAAGCAGCCAGTCGACTTTCAGTCCTCTTTTCATAAGTAAATCACTATTTAGACCTTTCCTTTAAAAAACAAAAGAAAAAAATCAACTTTTCCTCCGAAATTTTTCAAGTTTCTGGTCCTTAACGCACGTCTGAACTTTATGCCCCCAAGCAAAACGTTATAAGCAACAACGATGTATAGACCCGGTTCACCAAAGATGGTTAACTTGGTTATACCCGTTCCTGCTGTAAGAACACCTTGCAAAAAAGGGAAGTTGTCTGCGATTTGTATATTCGACCATGGTCATTTAGGCAAACTTATGCTTCTGAAAAGTGCCGATGTCGACAGGACGTGGTAGCTGAGGTACTTTCCCGTCTACCTGAGGTCGGCTTAAGACCGTCAGATTCCCGCACGTCAAGGGTTATTAAATTTCTTTCTGGAAGAAGGGGGATATGTGAAAACGAAACTCCACAAAATTCTGCTAGTCGCAATCGGCTCCAGCGGAATTATCGAAGCCTTTACTTTAAGTTGGCTGGCGGGGTCTGGTCAGGAGTCTCCGTACGCCGACCCCTGAAGCGACACATGGACGACCATGCTGGTTGCTAACAGCCGTGGCGTCTTACCCGGTCCAACTGCACAGCCCGTAAAGCAAAGTCAGGGATTCACGTTCTCGCCCGTCCTTAGAGACATGGCAGGAAAACGGTTAAGTCAGGCAACTACCAAATGGAGTAGCCTGTCGAAGTCGCTTCGGTCTCGCTCTCCGGGCCGGTCCACTGCGATGTCAGCTGGTGCAGAACTCTAAGTTGTCTCCGGGTAGCAATGAATCGGCTGGGTACTTATGACCAGATTTCTAACAGGTGAACGCCGAACTCGGCGGCTTACAGGTAAGACAGAGACACACTTCTTACGTTTTCTCATATTTTAAACGTAAAAGACTCGAAAAATGTGCCCCACCACTCCCGCGCCTCCGTCGGCCGCTCGTTAACCCTTCTCAGGTCTCGCTGTCTTTTCTTCTTCGTGCTGGAAAAAGTCCCGAAGTTTTCGGTAAACCGCTTCCTTTTGTTTGACTTGAATACGTATTATGAAATAGGTGAAACATAAATAAGGTGCTATTTGTGATAAGGCTACAGGCAGAACTGATTGGACTTCAGAGCCAAATTGATTTTAAGACTCCGCCATTTAGAGTAAACAACTCCAAGCAGATAAGTGATACACGGCTGCTGTGGTCATAAATCTTCCTTAAACAGGGAAATTATACCGCCTAAAAGCGGGTTCCCGTAACAAAAATGTTTTTTTGTATTAATAGTAAACGCCCTAGAAAATATCTTAAAGAAGGATCCGTTTATATCTTAAAGCACTTCTCATGGAATAGCAGTAAAGTAAAAGTAAACGCGGAGAAAAGGTTATTTTTAGACGGTGGAATAAATTACTTCCTTATTGGAATTCATTTCTGTAGTTCCACTTTGCTGAACTCAGCCTATGTTAAGCACTAACAGATTTCCATTGCTAATAAGTGGAGGTAAAATGTACGGATAAGGCATTTCTGCGTTTGAATGGTTTTAGGCCCAGGCTCTGGCTGCGCTGCCCGCGCCCTCTCACGAGCCTGGTGTGTTTCCGATGTTCTGATCGCACAGGCGCGGGGGTTGTTTTGGGAAAGTAAAGTATGACATTACCGTCTGTACGTGCACTAAGCGGTATAAATTTGCGGTGCTGCGTTTAAAACTGGCAGGATGGCGCAAAACGACACAAAAACCGAGATATGGCAAAAAATTGGAATGAACAACGCCGGGCTTTCCTGTAACGACGGGGAAAGGTAACTGGGCACGCACCACTCGTGATCGGTCGTGTTATTGCTCACAGCACAGAGTACGTAGTGGATATCCCCGTCAGGCGACTCTGCGAGAACACAGGATATCTGATGAAAACCTGGAAATCTCTTGAGAACGAACAGTGGGTGGGGTGTCACCAGACAGTGACTAGGAGACCGACTAACCTTGGCTACCACGCCCGTCGTTCTGTGAGGCATTCAAAACTGTCAGATCGACATAAGTAAGCTAAACTTAATTTGGCCCATCAACGCTTTAAAACTTTGCTGGGACTTTTGGTTTTGTTAGTAGATTTATTATGGTGGTAAACCTGATCTTGTTGCTGGGCTTGATGCACCAAGTACCAAAAGGTACAGTAAAATCATTCTTGAGTTTGTCATTGCTGCTACTTTTTGACTATCGTCGCTCGCTACCAGACAGACATTTATAGAAGATAACACCAGACCTCACCATGAGACTGCATTGATTCAGTGTCTCCCGGGCAATATGATAGAGCCACCTGTTTAGCTTGCTATGAGTTCAGTCCCGGCGGCATGGGCGGGCATTGTGGGTCCCGGCTCGCCTTCTTAAATCTCTCATTGGGCCTACAGCCCCCTGCACCAATTTGTTGGGGCCCAAGTTGGCCTAAAGCCGAGCTGGCTAGTGTGCCACTGTCCAGTCCCTGTGGCGTGCTACCAAAGGCGTCGTGCTCCCAGTCTTTTAGCTGCAGGCCCCAATGGCGTTAGCCAATGGGAGCGCGGCTCGATTACGTCAGACCTACTGTGGTAACAGTTCGGGTCCCGCCCCCCTGTCTTTCTATTATGGTTTTTCTTATGTCGCTTTAAAAGGTCATTGTGCCCCCCCCGAGGAAATTTAATGCCCGTCCAGGAATCTGTTTCTCCAGCCGGATCTGTATGAGTCAAGGGGTGAACTTGTTAGAACATGTCTAAAATTAAACCGAGCATGGTCTGATGAAGAGATATCCCCAGTTCAGAATATTGCTGAACTGGCCAAAGATTTGCACAAGAGTGGCAGAGATATCGATCAGTAAGTAGCATGAGGGGTCCAGACAAGGGAAGGTTACACTTGATACTGACATTGAACGTAACGATCGAGCTTCAAGGTCATTTGGAGATTCTGGCACAGAAAAGAACGGAACTTTTCTTGTAATCAAAATGTGTACAAACTATATAGAATTTTTTAAAAAGGATAACCCAATAGCATGACTAATCGCAGGATACTCCACAAAATAATTTTTTCTTATTATTAATAATAATTACAAGTTACTGTCTGTTTACCATTCTTGTTTAACGTGTAAATAGTTGTAGAAGTATGTTTCGTTCTTCCAAGAATGGAAAGAAAAAGGGTTGACGTCACGTTAGGTTTGCCATATTGGAATATAAAAAACCGGAAAGATGCACTGGTTGCTACCAAGAAAGGTAGCCATGTTCGAATATGGATATTTGAGAAGGTAGATTGGTTTATACCAGGAAAAACCGTCATACTGCAGTGATAGCACCTGAGATGCCGGGTGTTAAGAGAAATGAAAAAAGAAAACAAACAACAAAACGATAACATTGGTTAAACGTTTCAGGTAGACGCCTGATCGCGTTTTCCCGGTGATTTCCGGAACGTCCGTACAAAGAGGTCAGGGTCCCGGAAGCGTCCTCGGCGGACTGTTTCCACTCGGCCATTTCCGCCGCTGAGGCGAGGCGCGAGCGTTGGCACTTGGAAAAAGTATGATTAATTGATTCGGACAATGTCTTCGAGATGACATCTCTCCGGTGTACGATTTCATCCGACGCCATTCCTGTGTTGTCGCTTTCTTCCCTTTAGTCCAAAATCCCAATATTTAAGACGAAATGGAAACGCATGTGTTTAGAACTATATCTTTAATGTGTTTTCTCTTCTTTATCGATAAATTTTTGCCTTGGGTGAAAATAAACGTGCTACAATTTTACGAAAGGTTAAAATTTCCGGAATCGTTTTTCTTTGATCGGAGAACGAGAATACCTCTGTGACTGTACTTTTGTCTCCCCCGCAGTCAGGACAATTCCATCTCGCCTCCAGGTTCACGCGAAATTATAAGGAAGAATTGGGAGAGAAAGTCGTGCACACCAAATGTGACAGGTGGAAACTGGACGATGGACAGCGATTACGAGCAGCGATTGTATGTCATCAACCGGGCGGGCACGGGGCACGCGCATTACCTGTTGCTGACTCCGGACACAACCGCCATCGCTAGCCGGCACGTGTATACGGACTGCTGGGAAAGCATCACTAACGTCACCAACTTTGGTGTCGCTGTTGCAGATAATGTGCTCTACATCATTGGTGGATTTGATCGGACAACTGCCAAATATTTAAGACGGATGCTAAGGTAAGTTTCCTCTCCAAAAAGTTGCATAAAAGTTAAGGGTTGCGTATAATTAGTTGTTATTTCTTCAATGAGCAGAACGATTAATAACATAGACTGTTATATTTGAATAATTAATTTAAAAATAGATTATTATAAAATTTCAAACTTAAACATTAAGAAAAAAATGGTTGTTGAATAACAAAGCATTGCAAGTGTCTAACATCGTCAAAAACATAAACGCATACGCAATAAGAAGAGATGAACTGACACCGGTCTAGAATTAGTTTAATAAGCCAGGGTGATGATCTCCCCTTCAGACTTACGCACTGAACTCTGACTAAAAGGCGAAATCTTAACGAGACATGAAAACACTGATTGGTTACAAGTCTTAATTTTTCATGAGAGACACTCGGTCACGCAATCTTCATCAAGGCGAAATAAAGACTTCATGCTGATCATCAATAGAAAACATCGAGCTTTTGTCTGCCCACCTCCAGGACGGATATTTTAAAATCGATCTGTAGTTGCCAGTTGTCTAGGAACCACGCAAAAAAAACAAGGTCTTCTTTTTGGCAGGTACAGAGGAATCTAATGATAGGTAGGGCGTATAAAGGTCGAATCGATAATCAGGCGCCAAGGACGGTACCATGTTGTTTGAAAGACCCTTGCTAAAGGAACTAGTAATTTTGCCTGACTTATTTTCAGCTAATCGCGTCTCGTTACTAACGTGGAATCCCTGCTCTTTTATAAAAAGGATGACGCATACCCAAACTTCTTATAACAAAGTTGCATATTCGATATATATACTAAATAAACAGAAACTGGAAGCACGATTTTTATTTGTTTCTACCTCGTTTTGGTGACTTGGGTCCGCCGACACCGGATCACCTTCTGGCTCACGCAGACGTCACTTAATCAATGATGCTCCTTATGTTTGTTGTTAGCTTGTTGTTCAAGTTAGCAGAGGAATTGAAAACATTTTAAAGTCCTCCCGCCCCCTTTTCACAGAGTTACAAAAACTTACTTACAAAAGTGTAATTCGTTAAGTATTTTTGTTGATAATTTCAAGTTTCTTTCCGTCCATCTTAAAATTTGAAAAGTTATTGACTTCAAAATGGAGAACATCGTGGAAATCGCGTCGTCTACCGCATCCAGGGATTCTTTATAAGAGAATTAAACTACGGAGAAATTATATTATTAAATTCTAAAATTTATTTCTAAGGTTGGTGTTATTTGAGCAGAGTCCAGAAGGTGCGAGAAAGTTGGTAAAGTCCATGTACCACCCTGAAGCGCATAGAACATCTGCCAGGGTTGTGGTATTAGCTAGCCACCCTGGTCAATGGCGCAGATGCGCGTGACTCTTCAGCAACTGCTAACTGCAAAAGACGATGGATTTCCCGTAAACAACAGTCCGACGCAGTAAGCCTTCTCTTTGGTGAAGACTGCGTGTTGATTCCTCCCAGAGTTAGCTATTTCGAGAGTCAGAAACGTCAGGGCCCTGACGCTTAATTATAGTATAGTTGTTTGGGTCTTCTCGGATATTCACCGCTTGCTACCTAACCCTGCCGGCGGATCCCGGGCTACCCTAGAAAACAGTCACGCCCCCTCTCGGGTGTTCCGGTCATCTTCGGTTACGAGGGGCGACTAAAGAAGAAGAAGAAGAACTACAT
This sequence comes from Nautilus pompilius, assembly GCA_018389105.1. Taxonomy (NCBI): domain Eukaryota; kingdom Metazoa; phylum Mollusca; class Cephalopoda; order Nautilida; family Nautilidae; genus Nautilus; species Nautilus pompilius. Next base: position 766,632 of record JACATO010002115.1, on the reverse strand, counting down.
TATACTGACAAAGAAAAATTAGTTTTAGAAGTGCTTTATTTATTCACCAATTAGTTTCGTGTTCGTTCTAAGAATCTTTGGAATTCCCGCCTAAAACGGTTCTGCTCGGCAGACGTCGACGAGAGATACCAGGAACTTTCCATTTTATAGATGTGAGAACCCAGCCCCACCGCCATGTGGAGAAGGAACCTTGCCAGGGAGGTACGTACGCCAAGCACGGAGCTGGTCCGAACCGGGAACCTCAACCCTAGAAGTTCGCCAGACCACCGCTAAAGCCGTTACATCTGTAGGAATACGAGAGAAAGAGAAGAGATGAAGACTTACTTTTTTGTCGTTCACAGGTTTGATCCAGAGGATGGTTCGTGGATCGAAAGAAATGGGATGTCTCTTGCCAGGGCCAAGTTTGCCGCCTGCGTTGTTGATGGAATGATCTTCGTCATTGGTTTGCACGCTCACGTTGTTTGCTTACTCCGTGTATAAGTCACGCTCACGTTGCTTGCTTACTCCGTGTATAAGTCACGCTCACGTTGCTTGCTTACTCCGTGTATAAGTCACGCACACCACTCGTCAGGAAATATACCTTCATACAGCTGGTGCCCTCACTCGTTTTTGCCCCATGATATTTTTCGTGGTGAATGAGCTAAGTTGTGCAAAAGAAAATCGATCTGGAAGATTCCAGTTGAAACGTAAAATCCGGGTCCTGGTAATTACGGGTGGTAATTAGACGGTCTAACAGGCAGAATACAAGATCAACGGGCTGGCTGCCTGCCGCAGAGTGTGATAAATGAAACAAAGAAACGATAGCAAATTGTCTGTTCCTGATATCATCTAAGGTTTATAAAAAGCCTAGGAGAAATAAGAGAATGGTTTATATATATAATCTTGATATCCTTGTCTTAATAGTGCATTGATAATAATTCGAAACGGTACTAGAAACAGTTTAATAGTTAGAAGTTTATATGACGTTTCCATGGAAGATAAGGACAACATTTAAATTGGCTAATACTATATTATATTAACCGGTATTTTATTTCACTCAATGGTCAACAGAAATTCTATTACTAAAACGATATTTTCTGATATATAAACGTCATTTGTAACTATCCCAGATTCCTACCTCTTTCCAAGGATTAATATCAAACCACTCGGCCACACTAAATACTTATTATTTTCGGCCATGGACCTGAGGCGGAGATTAGCGTTTCTTTGTCTGCGACTAACAGACAGACAGGACTGATGACTGTAGAAGCCTAAGCAAAATCTCTCCCTGCTCTGCTCAAAATCCCAAACTCTTTCGAAAACCTTCATTAGGTCTCCCATTCAAACTTAGAAGATTTAATATATTTTAGTCGTTCAGCTTATTCTAACTGGAAGCATTCTAGTAAATCTGGATTGATGATGGCTCTCTAATAAATCAAATAAAGTTTAATTTCTTTTAAAAAAGTTCTCTTAAATTTCTATTGCTTTATTTGCAGCTGAAATGGCCACTCTTCCCATCTGAGATTTTGATTAGGTATTACTCAAAATGCTTCCCTATTATTTACTGATAATTTTTTACATAAAACCTGGAAACTATTAGAGCGAGCTAAGTTTATGCCATCTGAAATAAGTTTTAATCCGCCTATAGTTTAAAAAAAAAAACAAGTTCCCATAATGCAATGTACTATGGAAGTTGCCATATTACTCAGCTCTCCGTTAAAAGGTTGACCAAGAGAAATCTGCTGGACAATGAAACAATGAAGCTATAGCAAAATTTACAATTTAAAGAGCAGAAAGAGGTTGCTCCGTGTTTAGTTTGGGAAAAGTTACAAGTTTTTGTGGTGCTGCAATGAGGTTTCTTCGTTACTAAAACATTGTTTAAGTTTTGAAAACAAGATGGCTGACATTATACTCATTCATGGTGACAGACAGACAGCTTCTAGTATTTAACAATAGCCCATATTGAGGAATAACCAATAGAAGAGTTATGTAAAGTCCCTCTCCGAAGGACGTAGTAATAGATATCTTTTATAATCAAAGAACTGGAAGACACACTTATCTTATCAGAGAACAGAGAGGTTTAATCCGATTGAACCCTTTCTGTCAAAAACCATTAATTCATAGCTTCTGGTCAGACTATGTTTCTTTTTGAAGCCAAACAATGATTGCCTTCCATTTAGAATATACTTATTAAATAACAGTAGCCATTATTTACAAAGAATAAAGGTAGTATTCTGGTCTGCAATATGAAAGTATTTATGAAATTATAGATAAATACAATTTAAAAGTCTTTTCTTATAAACTATGGTAAGAAAATGTTTCTAAGAATCTCTTTTTTGGATCCAACTAATAGTCCCCACATGTTTTTTCAAAATACAGAATTAACCTCTGCAGTTAGAAGAAAGTAGAAATATTTATTGCTGATAAATGTATTGACTTTATTGAGTTCTTGACAACCAAATATGCTGCACTTTGATCTACTGTAGTTGGTTGAATCTAATCCAAGCTTTGGAAAACTACAGCTTGCAGGCCAGATACGGCCCTTGGCAGTATTTTGAATGGCCTACTAGCTACCCTGTGGCAACATGTCACTACTGCCTTTTAGTGTTAAGACAAATCTCAATGGTAATAAAATTATTTTCAGGATAAAAACTCTGAGTAAGTGTACAAAGATATGATGATTCCTGTGTACCAACAAGTGAAAAGCTGATGCTATATGGTTACAATTTTTGATTCATGTCAACTGATAGATGCCCAAAAGCCAAATGGCTCACATACACATAACCCTGTTACCAGAGTTCTAGTGAGACTGGTCAACTCAAAGCCAGAGGCTAGAAGTCTGCAAAATATAAAGGCCATACAAATTTTTGATGGCATCTGCTGAATGGTATTCTACTTGGGTGTTGCTTTTATACATTGTTCAGGTTCTTCATTTTGTGGTGATTTATATTTGTAAAAGGTGAGTTCCTCCAAGAAGAGAAAAGTGGACAGCAAATGCAAAATGTTTGATGCATGAATGAAGTATGTCTTCACAAAAGTAGCTACAAAAGATGTGTATGCTCGATTGCCATGAAAGTGTGGAATTTGCATTAAGTACAATGTAAGTTGTCACTATAATTCCAAGCATACAGGCTTTTGTAGTAAGTTGTCAGCTGATGAAAAACCAAAAATGCCCAGAAACTTTTGGTTCAGTTACAGAAATGGCAGACTGTGTCCAGTAAACAAAAAAATTGAAAAAATGCAAAGCAAATCAAGCCATTTTCAGAGGGCAAGTTTGTAAAGTAATGTGTGATTGATATGACTAATATAATGTGACCTGAGAACAAAAAGAAGTTCGAAAGTATCACTTTGTCTGGGAAAACAGGTGTGTTACATTGAAGATACTGATGTAGACTTGGCAGCACAGTTAAATAAGAAAGCTGAGTTATTCAAGTAGTACTCATTGGTGCTAGATGATAGTGCAGACATCAGGGGCATGGCTCAGCTATTTGTTTTCATAAGGGGCATCAATCATCATTTTGAAATCATGGAAGAATTGCTGTCTGTGGAATCTATGATCTATGAAGGACAAGATTTGTTTGATAGATTGGAGAACTGCATCAAAAAAGACAATTTCCTCCTAATTTGGTAAAAACATTGGACTTTTGAAAAGAAAGTCAGAGAGATAAATCCAGATCAAGTAGTTATGTATCTTCATCGCATCATCCACGATGTGGTACTTTGTAAATGTTATGGACTTGAACCATGTGGTGAGCAAGTGAGCACCGTTATAAAATTTGTTAACTTTATTAGAGTTAAGAGGGGGGATGACACTGACAGTTCATTTTTTCACTTTAAGACATAAAAGTGGAGTGCACAGTCTACTGGCTTAGTTTAGGAAAAGTGCTGAAGAAAAAAATCAACATGCTCTTGAAAATGAAGGGAAAAGTTTATTTTCCACAGCTCAAAGATGCAGATTGACTATCAAACTTTGCCTTTGCCAGGGACATTATGGGACATTTAAATGACTTGAACCTGAAACTACAGAGAAAGTGTTTGCACATGGACTGTACTTAACTGTGAAAGCATTCAAAGTGAAGCTACTTCTGTTCTTGAGGCAGGTGAAGTAGCGTTTCTTTCACATTTCCAAACTTTGCAGTGCTGCTCTAGTTGACTGACAAGTACGGCAAATGTTGGATGATTTACAGAAGTTTTGCTCTCAGTTTTCTGACTTGAAGAAAATGTAAGACCCGGAGCTGCTATCTTGTTCATTTATTTTTGACTATGAGAAAGCTCCAGAACAACTTCAACTGGAACTGATAGACATAGTGCAATTCACTTTTAAAGGAAAAGTTCATCTGAGAATCTAGACAGGTTTTAGACATCACTGTACAAAGCAAAATTCTCTAACCTGTAAGACTTTGCCAAGAAAATGCTGTTGTTGTTTGGTTCCACCTGTACGTGAAAAAATTTTTCATTGATGAAGAGGAACAAGTTAAAGTTGAGTTCACAAATAAACGATAAATATTTGAGAACAGTGCTGTGTATCTCCATGTCAGAAATGACATTTGACTTTAGAAAACTCATTAAAAAATGCAGGCAGCTGCCTGTGTTCCACTGAGATGTTGGTACAGTAGCTCTTATTTTTTTCTTTTTTTTAGAGAAAGAGAAGCACCAACAGGTACAAACCCTCATTTTAATTTTCCAATGATTATATATAATTATTACTTAAAAATTGTTTGAATGAATGTGTATATAATACATATTTTTATATTAAATATGGCTTCCTCCAAATGGAATGTTCCCAGCGTGTCTGCTTCATTTGTTTGCCTCTAACAACTGCAGGTGGAGAGAGAGAAGGTGGAATTCCCACAGCCTCCTGTGAGATGTATGACACTCATAAAGACATCTGGACCAAGGCAGGTATGCTTCCCACCCCTAGGGCGAGTCCTGCATGCACCAGCCTGGGGACAACACTGTACTGTGCAGGCGGTCTTTACGAGGGACAAGGATGCAATAATTTTTGGTATGACATAATTAAAATTTAGTGTTGCAAACAGATGGATGATTATTTCTAAGATTTTCCTATATATAACTAAATTCTAGTTCTCACATTCTGCAGTGAAATGTTTTTTCTCTTTTTTTTGAATATTTTTACTACAATAAATAACTTTCTGCATTGTGCCTTACAAAATAGCTAAAAATGACTTCCTGCTCTGATACTATCTATGAATCAAGAGCTGTCATTTACGTTAGAGAGTAAGGACCTTTGGCAATACAGCAGTTCAGGGTACTAAGGTATAATACTTAATACCGTTAGCATTTATTAGAAAAAGTTTGAAAATAATAATAACTGGTTTTAATCATACTTCAGTCTTGCCAGTAGTAAGTGATGCTTATTAGCTCAATAAACCATTGGTCAGAACACAGAATTCACTAGCACTCAATAGAGGATATAATTAAAGAAAAAGTAATGAATGTTTTAATTTGATTATCACTTTTTTGTATTACTATCATTAAATTCTGCAGTATTTGCTCCTTGTCTATCATTGCATGTCAGGATTGGTGAGGACCACTGCTGGAGAGAGCTAGATGAACACTGTCCTCAGAAACTGCCTCGTCATCTTGAAAGAATGACAGTGACATCAGTGGACAACACCATTTATTTCATAGGTGGTGAGAAAATGGAGACTATTTAATCATTTTAAATAACACTATCTTTTATGAACAAAATAAATTAATGATAAAAAAATAACTGTAGACTAATGTTGAGAAAGGTTAATAATGCTTGAAAACTTTTTTCTAGGTTTAAAACTAATTTCACAAAAATGTTTTTATCTTTGGGTTTTATTTACATCAGAATAAGCAAACAAAATATCTGTAATCATGCTGAGGTTTAAGGGATATCAGAAGTATTGTTTGCTCACAAGATTTTCCCCAATTCTAATTTACATGGATTCCATATGATGAATAACTCATCAACAGGTTGACTTGGTGGGAGACAGAAATTTATCGAGTGACCAACTATGCTGTTTGTAATGACAGAATCAGTAAATTAAATACTTCAGTATATGAATATTCAACTACAAATCCACAAGTATTATAGTAATAGGTAAGAAATAAAGGTATAATAAAAAATACTTAAATACACTGTTAGTCGACCCCGGTTATTCGCGGAATTTCCCTCAGAACCCAACTAATAACTGTTCATGGAAACCCCCGCATATTTGCGGAATCGCAAATATCTTCTGCGATTTTTTATGGCTTTTTTCGTGGCAATATATATTTTTTCACGCTTTTTAACACTAAATTATTAATAACAATGTAATTTACTAATTTTGTAATATAAATACTAACGTAAATTCAGCAAAATATCAATATAAAATAAACGCTATTGGCTGGAGGTTTGAAAGTAGCCAATCCGAGAGCGTTATTCATTTCTCCTTGCTGCTGATTGGCTGCTGCCCACGAGGCGCTGTCTCAGGCAGATGCAGCCCAGCAGCCCCGCATCATCCCAGCTTACCACGTGTAGCTATCTCGAGTGTTGTAGTTTTTATTAAATTATTATTATATATTTACTTATATTTTACGTTATATTTCGATGTTTATAGGCATTTTTAGGCATTTATAGGCATTTTTATGGACCACGTCCAATATTCGCGGGTGCTTTAGGAACGTAACCCCCGCGAATACCGGGGGACAACTGTATATCATTCAATTTCTTTCTTAAGGTAATTAATTAGTTTATCTCATTCAGGGTTGAAACAAAAAAAGTAATTATTCAAGTAGGCTTTTTGCATGAGGTAAACTTCAGTACAATAATTAGTGTATTCAGTAACTCTGATTTTGAATAGGCATTGCCTAAAAGTGTTGAGTTGCAAATGATTAGAACCATCAAAGAATCCATCTGATTAAAATTCATGTTTCCTGAATAAAAGTTTCTGTAAACTATAGCGTGTGCAAAAAATTAAGGATATTGGAATTTCCCACAGAAATCTTTAAAACTATCTCATTAATACAAATTTTTCTCATACATTAATATTCTATAGCCATTTCAGAATCAAATCACATGCAGTATGATTCTCACACATACATAATATGCCAAGTCTGGTGTAGAGGGGGGTAAACATCCATTATGAATCATTCTGCATTTGATTTGTCTTTAAAAATTGATGATACTTCACATAAAATGCACATGGATATGTAATTAGTATGTTTGAGATTGGAGCTGCACAGGGTATCTCTCAGTCTGTGATATAGACTGGCAAATTCATTGTGAACAGAAGCTTAGAAATGATTTGCAATGGTTGATGGTATGGTCACTCTATTCAATGTATGTACCACTTATACACCTAGTATTTACATGGATCAAGCCAATTCTCTCCTGTGGAGTTTCATTGTAATGGATTGATGAGTCAAGGCAGTTTCAACTTAAGGAATGGTAAAATATATAGAGAAGCAGACCAAAGAGTGTATCTGCAATACAAGTGGCTCATGATTGGTATGGTATGTAAAGTTTTTACAGGGACATTCTCCATCCATGAATACTTTACCAAGATGACAATACACATCCCCACTGGAACAATATTACTAGAAATTTCATCCAGTCCAAGAGAATTGATAGTGCTAATAGGACATCTTGGCAAAGCAATCTATAATCATTAAAATGTACCAAGGATGCTGGACAATCTGTAGTCTGCACTGACAAAGGAATGGAACAAGATTACTGAAGATACAATTCATCCACAGCAGGAACTGCTTTCTAATCAGTTTGCCAATAGCCCCAACATGTCTTTCAAAGAGATTGTCTACATTGATTTAGGGTAGTGACATCAAGTGATAGTGGACAGCAGACTTTAAGTGGCTATCATTTCTCACCAATGAATCTGTCAAATGTTACATTTAATGAAATACAATGAAGTTTCAAAGTGTTTGGCTATCTAATTTCCATAATATTTTAATGCACAGTATAATCATACTCTGATAAAATTGAACCTAACATATTTAATTTTGTTACTGTAGGTGTGCTCACAAATACTACAGATGTCCGCCCCTCTTTCTACACTTACTATGGGACATTTGCCTTTAAGGCCAATGTCACCATGTACAACATGGATGAAAACAGCCATCTCATCAGTCCATGGATCTTAAACATACCATGTCTCAATAGCCCCAGACACAGTGCTGGTCATGTGGTCCTTGGTAAGATCTCTACTCTATTGGCTGCACAGCTAAAGTGAAGTTAGATTTAAGTTATTACCTTGGAAAGAAAAAAAACATTGATGATGCTACACACGGTGTTTTGGAAACACTGTAGAAACTAAGTGAGGAAAGGTGGTAAATATTTATTGTAAAAATCTAACATAGAAATATCTATAGTAATTTAAGCAATAAAAAAATTCAAATTATGATGATGAAATTTCTAGATTTTTTCTACAAATGTAGGAATTTCTCTATAGCAATTCAATACTAATCTCTATATTTTCAGTTAACACTGAATTTTGTTCATTTGTTTATAATGTTTATGATGATATATAAATGTCTTTATAAATTTTCACAGGATCCAAAATATATTTGATTGGTGGCACCAATTTGGAGACAGGGAGAGAAATCAATCAAGTAGAATATTATGATATCTCTGAAAACATTTGGGAAAGAGATTTTAGATTTAGAAAAGGTAAGCTTGGAAAGAAATGCTAATAGATGCTGAGATAAAACTCCTGGAAAACAATGTAATTGACATAAGACTGATTTTTTTCATGATTTGAAAAACAAGATGTTAGTCTAATTTCATGTTTTTTCTTTATCTTTAGAAAATATTTCAAACGTAGTTTGCAGTATATTGCAGATGCCATCCCAACCTGCCATGGCTACTTGTAAGGCATCGGCAAAGATGCCTGATCTTCCGCACCAGTGGATATTTTGGTAAATGTCATAGTCATTCTGAATAATGTACTTCTAGAAGTGACACATGACCTCATATTAATAAAAATAATAATAAACACTACACATCTGGATACCTTGATTTTGATTTTAACCAATTAGATCTTCAAAAGTTGAAAATGGCAGATCTTCTACAGAAAAAAGACCAGAAGTTTTAATGGCACCCAGATGTGTAAATGCTACATTCACTGAAATACACTACAAAATATTAGCAATGTATTCACTTCATCTAATAAATGTTAAATACTAATAATGGTGTATGTAATGCTGTTGAAGTGTTTCACCCTTTCAATGAACAAATGCAACTATCAACTTTTCTTTCACATCTCAGGTAACCAGTATTTCTTGATGTGGGGTTCTAAAATCTTTTCCAAAAAGCATATCATGCTAATAATATATTTAGTATAAAAACATTTACTTCTAAATATACTAACAACTTTTTTTCCCTGATACCATCTATATAATGGATGAAAAACTACCCAACCATACAAGGTTGACAGCTCAATAAAGATGTAATGGCAGATCTTATAGTAAAAAGTAAATTACTCATTACTTAAAAAAAAAAAAACAACATCCAAAATATAGCTTAGAATTATTTATATTTGAATCAGTCAACAATAACAGAATTTAAATCTGGAATCTAATAATTCTTCAGATAATAATTCATTGAAAGATGCTCTGGAAAACCAATTTTAAAGAAACAACAGTATAATCTGTTATTTAAATGTATTTTCTGTTTTTACCATGAGTTGAATGATTAAAAGCTGATAAATATGAAAATAAGAACACTTGTAACAAACAGGCTGATAACCATCTTGTTTTAAACAAATTATGTAATTTGTGAATTTTGTATTTTACACCCTTGTCTGGGTAACCAACTTTTTGTCAACTGTACCAATCAGTGCAGATATGTGCTATATATATATATGATAAAATCACTAACTATAAAATCTCAAAAAACTTCATTTAAAACACAAAAGTCAACAGTCCCAAACATGTTTTTAATTATTTTTCTAAAAAGACTTTTATTAAGAAATGATACATCAAACATGCTTTAATTTCTTACCATAAGTCAGTCAGTCAGTCAGTTACTACCTGTATGTATAGAATATATATCTTTCTCTCCTCCTCCAGCTTACAAAGTGTTTATTTGACTGATTAGCTGATGTTCATGGCCAACAATTTTGCCATTTTGGATTAACAAAAGTATATTATGGAATGACTATGAACAATGTTAATTTACGTTACCAAGGTTCACGACTGGTAAATAGTAAATTATGCACACTTTATCAACCACTATTATTAAAAACAAGTCCACAATTCAAAAGGACAGGTAGGGAGAATTTCCATCACTTAGAAGTTGATCATTAGTATATTCATTTTGAAATAAAAATATTTCAAAGGAATTTTTAAAAAGTTTTAAAGTATTACTTCCAATATAAAACAAGATGTATATGTATAATGTATTCAGCAAATATGAATGATACTTCACAAGTGCATCCTTGGCAAAGGCATCACTGTTACTATGAAACAAAACAATGAACACAGTACTTGGTAAGTAGTGTGAAAAACTGCTGGGGAAGGAAGCAAGCAAGCATGAATATACAAAGCAAGCAGAGAAAAAATGTAAAAAAATGAAGAAAATATTACACAAGTACATACAAACAGTTGACCACAACCTGGAGTGAAAATCATTCAAAAAGTACAATCATTATCATGATTATTACGTAGGTTCTAAAACATTGATTCCACTGTAGCTGTTTTTTTTACCTGGACATCCCAGGTCATATCACATTTTGTACACAGTAAAAATATTTGGCACAATAATGTAAATTGGTTATAACGATAGAGATGAGCAGCAACATTCTATTTGCTATGTAAATAAACAAAGCATTTTCTGTATAAGCCATTATTAAGAACCACCAATCTTCTGGTATTGGGGGAAGTCATTATACGTGAAATACTTTTCTTTTTGTAAATTCTATTCATTTTTTCTATTAAGTTACATCCAGTATCTCTAGCAAAAGCGAGCTTTGAAGAAATGAGAACTATCAATGGATAGTAATACACTGTGGTCTGGTCTGTAAAGAGTGCCAATTCTCAAAAAAAGCAAACAAAAACAGCAGCAGTGTCAATGGAAAAAGTGCTCTGTAAAGTAAATACCAGCAGTATATAAATTTCAGTTATATCAGTTCCCATTGTGTAATCTTGTTCACCTACAATTCTAGTTTTTAATTCTGGTTACAAAGGTAGATAGCACTAAATTTCCTCCTCATGAGTATGAGATGTTTCTACAAGTAGCAGATTCAATTAAAATATTTTTAAAATGATTTTTCCAAAAATTGACAATTTTCATTAATTTTTAAATCTAAAATTTGTTATAATTAATGAATAACAAATTTTCAGATTAACAATATCAGAAAACAACAAAAGAAACAGGAGTTGCCTTTATAAGCAATTTCTACGTGCAATTAACTCAAATATCATTCTATCATATCATGCTTAACAATTTCAACATAAACTTATTCATCACTACTTGTGTTGACTGTTAAGATTTTAAAATTTTGACTTTTAGATTTTTTAAAAAGATTAATTACTCTCTAGCTGGATCCAAAACAAGTGGTTTGTTTAAGTCAGACCATGCTACTTTATGATCCTTCCTTCTGTAAATTGCATAATCTGCTACAAGCTTTGCAAAAACAATGAGATGTTAATGGCCTGTGTTACATCCTGGGCCAAGAACAGCACTTGGCAGCTGGCCGTCTTTTCAAGATAGCAATTTGGTCGGTAAGTGTCACCAGCACTTGTTGCTACTGAATGATGCTAGCAAAAACATGATAAAGTTGTTAATATGCTTCATGATATTAATGATTACTGTTGAAACACTATGCTGAAGGACAGTGACTGGGATGCTAATATATTAATTTTTTTTAGACATAAAAAGAAAGAATTAATGCTCTTAAAGTTTGAGTTATAATGTGTATTTAGAAATAATCAAAGAACTATGTATGCATCTGAAATAAAACGGCAATAAGATATTATATTGTAGTGAACAAAAAAAGATAAAAAATAGTTAAAAACTAATACTACTTTTGTCAGGAATTTTTTATTTTCAATATCCTTAATTCCTAATTAATAGCCACATTGATGATGTTAACTTACTGTATGTCACCAACCAGTCTTCTTTTCACCAAGCTTAAAAGGCAAGACCTACTTTTTATAATAATATAAATGAAAAACTTTTGATTATTCAAGATTTTGTTAATTATTTTTGTTTCTGTCAGGGTATGCATTTGTCATACTGGTATTCATTTTTATTGTTTGAAATGAACAGTAATATTAATTGTTTAAATCAGTTTTTATGAAGGATTTGGCTATTATGTGAAATAAATAATCTGTTACCAAGTAAATCATGAAATAAATACTGATATTCAACTTCCAAACCATTCATAACAGGATTTTGCACCTGAATTTCAAAATATTTAATATCTTAAATATCTTCTTCAGTCAAAATTGCAAACACAAACTTCTAAACATTTCCAGTCACAATTTGAGCATTTTAATACATAGCTTTTCTTTTTCATAAGCTTTTTGCACAAGAGCAAAAGGTAATTGAAAGTTAAAATTTTTCAAATCTGTAGTTCTTAAATAAAAAACCAACTTGCCACAATAATGTAAAACAATGAAAAAACAGGCTTATCACAAAATAATTTTAAAAGCAGCAGCAAAGCAAATAGAATGGCCCCTTAACCTACTAACTTTTTTATTCAAACAAACCATTGTACAAGGATTATGCTGTTGAGGATGACTGAAGTTTACTGAATAATGAAAAAAAAAAAAAAAACAACAGGCAGTGTTGCCGATATTGGACACTAAAAATTATTGGTCCGATGTTTGGTGAGTAATGCTGAGTAAAGGGAAAAAATGAACATTTTTACATCATTTTTACTGTTCACTCCTGTGTAACCAGTGTAGTAAAACATATCAGCACTGTGTCTGTTCAGAAACTTTTACTTCTGTAATAGGAACTTGAAATAAAATTTAACAAATTTCTCAGTAAGTGACCATGGATATTAGAAATGTTAAAAAAAATTGTGCACACACACTAAAAAAACAAACAAAACAGCAGCATGTGATGTATTTTATGATATCTATAATAAGTTAAAACTATTCTGTACTCAGGGTACAGACAAATTCTAAGCACTGCCTGACATATTTCAAAATAAGTTTTTTTTTTAAAACAAAACAATATCTACAGCCACTAGCTGACCTAGGAACAACATTTTTCTTGACTATGGTTGACCAAACAACATTCTGACCCAGGTACCAGTGTATTACATGCATATGATTCAAACTATTTTTGCTACACCACACTTTCGTCTATACTATAAATAGTACATCTAAAAAGACACTAGTCCATATTATTACTTCCGCTGGTTACTTATATTTCTTCATTTTCCCACGAAAGTGATTTTACTGAATCTACTACTACTGTGAACTATGTGAATTACCAAGTTTGTTCATGTACTTGATATGTGATGGAATCCAACAGTGAATTCTTTCCTTTTGGTAATGTAGAAGTCTCAAGTGTTCATACATCAGATCTCTCATCAGTTACTTGGTTGGACAATGATGGACAGACATTGGATATGGAGAGTGAGAGCAGAGTTGTTGAGCAAAGTTTGAGTCATCTGCAGCTGATCAATGTGCAGACATTTTCATAGTCTGTTGGCCTGCAGATTGATGTCCCCGATGACCTGAAGCCAGTGGATTTCTTTTGTGAGATATTACCAAAGCATATGTAGTGGTAAACTATAATTCTTTGCCATTCACTGAGGATTAATGGAGTGAAGATGACAGATTTATTGTCAAAAGTAATGAAAGTGAAGAAATTCAAGAAATTGAATCTGCATCGGCACCTCTCTGACAGCAATCAGGTGATTTTACTTTATATTTTTCCTTTTGTTTTCTGGACATATTTCCTTTTCATTTGGATTACTGAACTGTGTGCTAAGTCATTTGTGCTATTTGAGTTAATTCCTTAGGCGTGTTTTGTGCAGCCATCTTGGAAATTGTCTGATTTTTTGGGCATATTAAATATCAAATTTTCTAAATGAGAAAGGGTTAAAACTGTAGTAAAAGTTTCTAAAAAAATACCATAATGTAGATCCCATAAAAATCATTTGAACTCAGTCAAATAAAACAATACTTCAGAAATATTACAATCACAAAAATGGAGTATGGAATATTTATTAGTTTAAAAACAAAAAAAAAAAAAGCTTTCAGATCTTGTGTTTAACCTTACATGGAATTCACTGCTTATTAATCCAGTATTTATATTTAGTTTATGTAGTTCACAATATGTTAATGCAGGATATTACTTTTAGTTTAGCGAAGTTATAAAACTTCCATCAGTACAACTAACTCTTGTCAACATGAAACAAATCTGCAATACAACCAAGCATCTTTTAAAAAAAGTTAATCATTGCTGCATATTATTGTTTTTTTTTGGGGTTATTCAATTAAACATTTAGGTTAAAAATCTGTCAATATATATTCATAAAAATTAGTTATAATTACAACTGTGCACAACTTTTTAGAAAGAACAGCAAAAAATAACATGCAAAATTCTTTAAAAATTAAAAAAAAATTACTGGTAATTAATACTGAGAGTATCAGAGGTGTAAAGTTTTCTGAACAAACAGAGCATCAGAGGCAAATGCACTGCTCTGCTCCAAGCTTCCCGAACCTTACTTACAGTGAAATGTATCACAGAAAATTGATAAGGAATTCCTACCCAGTTTCTCACATTTTTTAAAACAAAATTCTTTACATAAGATATGATATCTAGCATTATGCAAGAGTCTGTACATCTCTGGCCTAATAATTTCAGCAAACTGGTATTTATAGAATAGAATTTAAAAAAGAACTTTGAACCCTCTACAAGATGATACAATTCCTGGTTAAAGGTGACAAAAAGTTAATAATAAAACTGTTGTATTTTGAGCACCTTCATAGCTACTATAGCTCCAATACTTTGTCTACTTTGCTGCTGCTGTAATTCTTTTCTTCCAAAATTACAGCAGAACATCTCCTACATATACACAGCAACAGCAAAGCAGCCATATGTGACTGGATATTAATGTATGCTTGTGTTACATCTTGAACCTATATACAAACATGGAGAGGAAAGAAAAAAAAAAGAAATTCAATTGCTGCTGTTGCTATGAGTCCATACTGTAGTTATAAGACAGCAGCTTATTGCCAAGTGATGTTGGAGAGGCGACCGGCTGGCCTGGCAAGTAAGGCTCAGATAGTTACAGATGATGATGTATGGTAACAGCAATGGAGCCACATCAATCGTCATCTTCTTCTTTAACATAAGTCAGTGGGAAGTACCCAATCTGAAAGCAAACAGCAGATAATTGTCTAAGACAGCAGTAGGGTTAACAATTAAAGACATTTGGAAAGGATTTTCTCTCTCAAAGATAAACTACTTTTCATATTCCTAACAAATAAGCAAACAAAACATTGAATGATGAAATAAATCTTAATTCTAAATGGAATTTAGACTATTTTCACACTTTTCAAGAAGCTACACCAATATAGAATTGTGCACAACTTACATTTAAACAAATGTCTAATCCAATCTATCTGCTTAAAAAAGTTAATGTATTGAACACAACTTGCATCTTCTTCAGTGTTAAAAATGAGGTATATATATTTATTATAATTATTATTCATTTCATTTGAAACTAACTATACTACATTTTGAACAAGTTATGGAAGCAGAGTTTTTGTTAGCTTTTTCTAAAAGAAAATTAACCTAATTCCAGTTTATTAAGATTACAAATAAGCACTAACATGCTTTTCAAAATTAGTGAATTAGAATGCAAGTTCTTAATAGTAAAATCTTCTCAAACAGTGGTCACTTGAGTTAGGTCTCTACTGCATTTTATTTGCAATAATACATTTTACATAATATATTATATATATATATATATATATTCTTAAAGAGATTAACATTATAGGATGTACCTATTTAATGAATAGTATAAAAGAACAAAGCCTACCTTTCCTGACTGCATTGTTTTCCCTTTCCACCAGCCCTTGTCTCCACCAGCCTTACTGATCACAGCTACACGGTCACCAACATGCAGTGTCAGCTGATTGGTTGCCGTTGCAGAATAGTCATAGATAACTCTAGCAAAACCAATCACATTACCAGCAACTGAAACGAAAGAAAACAATCATTAGACCAACCACAATCACTACTCAAATGAAACACATTTAGCTAACTGTATACTGGTTAATAGTTTTATTTTGTAACTCCAAACTTTGGTTGGAACAAAAGAACCAGACTCAAAGAAAGTTGAGAGGACAATATAGAGGAATCTAGCTCCATGTGACTAACAAAAAATGGGGAATATGATTGCAGCCATGATAATCTATATAAAAGATTGATCTGTGTGATTAATTTGTAAGAAAAGTAGCTTTCACATGACTAGCCTGTAAAGGAGGAAAATGTAAAATACACTTTGTAAAAATAAAATTGAAAGTCTACAGAGATTATTGATTTGTATCAGTAAACTGTATATTTCAATTTGATAAAACTATGAAGGAACAAAACTTTGAGATTAAAGAACAAACAAACACACTAACTTTAAATGACCAGCTGTGAAGGTAGAGTATCCAAATTACCAAAGACAACATCTTCAATACAAAAGTAGCCAATCATGTCACCATGATTAACCTGAGGGTTAGCAAAAGATGTGGCAGACACCCAGAACCACCATATAAATCTCTACTAGAAACCTTCATTTTTAGATGTGGGAAGAAACCAGAGAGGGAGAAACACATGAAGCCAGCTGGAGAAGAGGAGCAAGAATAAATCATGCCAGGGAGATACACCAACTGAGCCTCCTCCAATCGAGATGCAAGCTCAGGCTCTTGACTGTTGCAGTCTAACAAATGTACTACTGCACTGGAAGGTAGGGGATATGAAACCAATTTAACTGCAAAAGATAACGTATAATGCAAATATTTTGAAAATGCTTCCACTCGGTAAAATATATACTGAAGGTTTTTTTTTTAAAATTGATATTCACAGCAATCCCTGTTTCTCTGTAGAATGAATCTTATGCAGCTTACCACCTCTGGATTCCAAATAAAATGTTAAACAGAGATTTAAAAAAAAAAAAAAAACATTTTTTTAAAACTATTTTTTCAGTAGCAAAATGCATCAAGCAAAAAATACACATGCAAAAAAATTTTTTTTTTTACATATTGCATTTTATTTTAGTTTTTTTTAAGTAGTTACTTGAAATACAGGTGATAAAATAATACAACCCCCCCCATTTAATATACAGTACAAGCTAGACCTGCTAATGTTAATATATAGGTTCACAGAAAATTCATCACAACATACAAAGAAGATAAAGGTAGCAATATAACAAATATTGGATAAAGATTTTTTACCTATTGTATATACCCATGTAAGAGTTAACCCATAATTTTTTGTTAAAAAATTCATAAACCTCATTTAAAAGTTGGCCTTAGTTTTTCAAGGATAGTAGCCAAATACTTTCAGAACCCAAGTACAATCCTAAGGATGTTTTATGATGCTAAGTTGTCAAAGAGGAATGAAATTTATCAAATTCTAGGCCAGTGACTCTTGAAGTTCAGGGCTACTTCCTGGTTAGATGGCAGCACCACTTATGGTTTATCAACTGATAAACCAGTGTTATTTGCTACAACAATATGGTTCATGTACTAGTAAAAAAACTTCTGAAATTCAGGACTATATAACCCATCAAAATTCCTTCAAGGAAGAATAACAAATACAATATGCAGTTCAAACTAAAAGTTGTAAGGTTTGCAGAGAAAACTAATAATTGTGTAGCATTGTGAGAGTTCAATGCATTGGAAAAGATAGTAAGAAATTAAATAAAGATTTCCAAAAAGCTAAAGATGCCAAAGAATAAATGTGTTAACAGGAAAAAAACCAAGTGACCACAGTTAGAGAAGTTGCAAAATGGCTCAATAAACATCGATTGGATAGACATATAATTTCCTGCTATCTGACTCTACTCTCCAAAAGCAGCAAAGAAAGATGGCATCCCAGATTTCAAGGCCAACACTGGATGGTGTACCAAGTTCATGAAGCAGCATGACTTTGTACTTCATCAAAAGACCAAGATTTCACAGCATTTACTGGCTGAATTTGATGAGATCACAGAATTCCATTGATTTGTCATTCAATATTGACAGAAGAATGCCTACAAATTGGCTTGCATTGGTAATGTAGATGAAACACCCATGAATTTTGATATGCCAACAAACAGAACAGTGAATAGGATTGATCAAGTCTGTTTTAGTTAAGACAACTGGCCATGAGAAGACAATTTACTATGGTATTATCCTGTCTGTCTGTTGGAACCAAATTGAAATCAGTGGCGATATTTAAATGAAAAATTGTCTTCAAGAAGTTTCCAAAAGTTTTCCATGTTCATGAAAAAGGATGGATGGATAAAGGTGGCTGCAATAAATGATTAAAAAAAGTGGAATTTACAGCCAAGTGGATTACAAAAAGTCTACTCATCTGGGATATGTTTAAATCTCATCCAGTAGGTAAAGTTGATAGTAAATTTTGATTGTATAGTAGTTCTAGGCAGTCATACCAATGGTTCAACCATCAGATGTCTGGATCAATAAGCCTTTCAGGAACAGTATCAGAAAGAAGTGGAGCAATTGGATGCTAGAGATAGAAAACAAATCAAGGGAGGCAACACACAGGACCTGACATTAGCCACATTGTGTCAATGGATTGTGGATGCTTGGAATGAACTCAAATGCACTTGATGGTAAATCGACAATTATTTGTAGAATGATACCGATGTGACCGCTGATAAAACCTTAGCTGACTACGATGATGATGATGAAAATCAACAAGTTGTTGTTTAGCTTGGTGATTCAGATGATGAAGAAAGAAATTTATATGAATTTTAATGTGTGTTTAGTGCTAAAGATGGTTTTGTTTATTGTACTCATATTATAAATCTTTTTGGACAATTTTAGATTGGACATCACTCTTGGTTTTTGTTTTGATCTTTGTTTCACGTTTTGTGGACCAAAATTGAGCATCACTTCTAACCCCTAAATTTAAGCCATAAAAATTGGTCTTATAAGTTCTACTTTTACATGAGGACATCTGGTATATGTATTGATAGTTTTCTGCTATTAAAACAAGAATGAAGCTAAGTAAATGAACTGAAATCAAAAAGGGCTTGACATTTTTTTGAATACACTAATTTTTCTTTTGATAAATTTACAACTCTCAAGAGAAAATAAACAATCCACAGCTTGATGTATTGTGAAACAAGAGGTTAAGATTTTGAACAAAATCATTAGTCAGTTTTATTATCTCATTAGACAGAACAAATTAATCATTTGTAGCAAGTTTAACAAAAATTATTCAACTAAATTAATTTTTTTGTGTTGTTTACTTAGGCATGTGATATTGCAAGTCCCATGTTGGAACAAAAAATGTAATTTCTTGTTTTAAGCAGTAAGTGGCACATTTTGCTTAAAATATTTTTTTTTTTCTAAAATAATTTAGAACAGACTTTAATCCATCTTAAAAAGCCCATGGCAACATACAAATATATATATATTTTGGCTATAGAAAATTGTTCATAAATAACATTTATTTTTCCTTTCTCTGTTTGCAAATAATTTTTTTAAAAAGGAAAATATGCCTTTTCTAAATGTAAAACTTGCAGCATTTGTTTTGATTCATAAAGAAAATAAAAGTAATAAACAAAAAGTAAAATAAAAACACTTATCAGCCAGTATTATATTGCCAGTTGTCACAAGAAGAATCCATATAACTGCCATGGTAGTTGTCGCCAGCA
Organism: Nautilus pompilius; assembly: GCA_018389105.1. Lineage (NCBI taxonomy): Eukaryota > Metazoa > Mollusca > Cephalopoda > Nautilida > Nautilidae > Nautilus > Nautilus pompilius. Next base: position 746,818 of record JACATO010002115.1, on the reverse strand, counting down.
TTTACTGGCTTCCTCACCAACACTATAATACATTTACTTGAGGCAATTAGAATTTTAAAAAATTAAATTATTCTAGGAAACACAGTAAGAGCCACAGTAACAGTGATAATATTTTTGAATAATGTCCCAAATACATTTCATGTCTTGAAATGAAAGTCAGCTCTCCAATTTGTTATCTTTGGAGAACAATGGTTTTAAGTTAGTTTAATTAATTATATCAACTAATAATATTTTATTAACATATACTAATATATATGATGAATATACATTAAAATTTATATCTTTAACAAATGCATCCATAATACTATTTTATCATTAAATTTAATCATCATGATAGGTTATATAATTACAATATTAAAACGATCCTTTTAAAAAAATAAAACATTATCTGACTGTACACATTCTGCTATCACATATGTCCATGTGTATTCAAGAGCATCTACAGTTCTTTTTCTTCTCTTAAAATAGCTTTGCAACATTTTATCCAAGAGGAAAACAATTTTTACAACACAGACTATCTTTAGCAATTCTGTGAATCTACAATTAGATAAAAAATTTTGTATTTACAGATTATTCAACTTTTCTTATTTATGAACCTTTAATAAAACACACGCACTTACAAAAATTCATCAGTTTAATTTTTAATTTATAAAATATAATAAAGAAACAAACAATTGTGGCTTAGTTGGTACAGATAGACTATCCAACTATATACAGCACAAGCAATGCAAGAAAGAAAAAAAAATTTTAATTATGTTCTTTTTTTTTTTGTAAATTTTGTCAACATTTAATCTTACTTTTTAAAAAATCATACAAAATTCTGAAATATTGTATAGGTGATATTACTAGTTGCTCTTTATAAGTATTGAGTACAATAATAACTAAACAAGATGAGAAATCACAGAAAGACAGTTGTTATGTAGACAGCAACACTTTTTCACCATATATTCACTGCCTAAACAATACAATAAACCAAGACCAAATGACGCACGCAAGCACACACACACACCCACCCACCAGAGTCCATTTAGAATTACAAACTGAAGGTGATCCATTTGTTATGCAGCATAGCCAAAGGTACCGACAGACCGACAGTCTGTTTCAAACAACAAAGTGTAGTAGTATACAAGTAAAGTAAACAATGGATTTTTTCTGTCTACAATCTTAGGCACACACAGTGATATAGGAATCTAAGCCTCACAAAGATATAAGTAAAAATAAAAATAAAAATAAAAATTATACCAATTGTTTATGGCTTAAAAATAAAGTACAACTTTAACCCAGCAGTTTTGTTTTTTTAATCCTACAGAAAGAGATTAGAGGTAGTTATTTTCCACTTTGTTGAAAATCTATCTATCTAAATTTATAGTAGTTAAACTATTTTTCTTTGTTTTTACCATAGGCGTAACATTGGTTCTCATGAACAGAACAACAGAAACCAGAATATAGACAGGTGCACTAAACAACTGTTTGCACTTAGCAAAATTGTATCAAGCATTCAGAAGAAATGTTACCAATTATCTGACTGTTCATGTCACTGGAGTCTGGTGAAGGTTGCATTGCTGCAAGTGAAACAAAATAAAAGGTAAGTTAAACTACATCAGTGAAAATGTAAAAATCAGAACCTTAGTATGTGCAGGCTGAGTAATGCAGAAATAGCTGGAGAAAATACCATTCATGTGCATACAGGCTACCTGAAAACAATTAAGTGATCTGTTCCAAAGACAAAAAGCCAACATACCAGACCAAAACATACCATGACAAAGGTGGACTTTTATAGTTAATATTCATTTTACAGAAGAGATGTAGTTATCAATCAAACTTCAATTAAGACAGAAGTTCCCTGATTCTGTTTGTAGTTGTTATTGTTTAAATCAGGGGGTCAAACAAAAACCAGTTAAAAACTAGACTAGTTCATAGTTTGGCTACCTTTGTTTGTAAGACCTTTTAGCTTAATGGAAGACTCTAGCTTTAGAAAGATAATTGATCCAATTCTTGAAGGTTTATGTCATAATGTTTGTGTTAGCCCTGATAATATTAAGTGTGAAGTGTTGCCAGTGACAATCACCAGTCCATCAAAAAATAAGTGAAAGATTATCTTCTTTCTTTTAAGATAGCTCTGTTTTTGGTATTAGCATTTTTTGTGAAAGACAATGAGTGCATACCACAGATATGAAAGGAATTAGAGAAAGACACATCTCAAGAACATGATTCTTGAAGTACTTACACACAATGATGTCAGTGTGCAGAAAATATACAGCATAACAACATATGAATGATGACAATACATACAGAAGTAAGGAAAACACATACTGAAGAAAAAATACTTGATGTTGATGCAGACGAAGATGGTGGTTACAAAGAAACAGATTCAAATGAGATACACGGACTGGAACAAGTAACACTAGCTGAACTTGATACTGACTGGTATTGTGCAGTAACAAGTGTCCACTGTTCAGCCCACACTTCAGTTAGCAGCTGATGATGCACTTAAAGATTAAAGTATTGGTTGTATAATTGCTAAAAGCTTGTTCCATCTCAAAAAAACTGAGAACTCTCACATGCATGGTTATTCATAAGAAACTGAAAGTTAACAGACCTGTCTTAAACTGTCCCATGAGATGGCACTCAACTTTTGATATACACAACTGCTTGCTAGAGTTGAAGGAATTCTGCCAGGATGTGGCAGTGTCAAATTGCTAGCTTCATATCAAAGATGCCAAGTGGAGCACCAATAAACAAATAGAACAAAACAGCTCCAGTCAGATCAGCTATCTAGAAAGGACTTTATGGCAGATGGTTGAAATGTCAATTGAAACCTCAAAAGTGTGGGTAATTTTTTTCAGAGAAACTGCTAAACTCAATGAAAAGGAAGAAAAATTTCCTGCTTGAAAATAATCCTTTTTATGTTACAATCTTTCTTGAACCAAGGTACTAGCTGCTGTTTGAGGAAGAAAACAGCAAGATTAAGCTCACCTTACCAAGCTATGCATCAGTATTTAAATGTCTGCTGAACCTGCAGCAGCAAGCAACCATCAAGCAAGGCAGGTAGGAAGGGGAATGAACACCAGAAAGGCAAAAACACTTGAACTTCTGCATGAAAAGGCTAGTAAAATAAGGAAATAATCTTGTCATGAATTTGCCTTGAAAAATAACATAGGTAAAATTCAAAAATTTTGTTAATCCACAGACCGTAACTAAACAGAATTAAGAACATTTTGAAATGATTGCATCAGCAAAGAAATGCTCAACCTAAACTGTACAAACAGCTTGAAGTCACGTTTTATGGTCTCAAGTTACTGCTATTGACATGAAGAACAAAATGACAGAGGAGATCTTGGTGAACATTATGATGCTCTGTTGCAACAATATTTTCAAAGAATGAGAGATTTTTGTTTCCTTAGTTGGTTATGTTTACTGTTTTGTATAAAGTTTGTGATTTACACTATAGAATAAAAATTTGTATTTTTTGGCACAATATTTAATTGGATTGTTAGTTTCTTTTGTTGACATATTGGTTAACATGGTCACAGACTGGTTTGTATGTGTGAACTGGAGCTGATGATCTCATAATGCAGTTTGACTCCCTGGCTTAAATATTTTTAATTATTAAAATACAAATGATTATATGCTTACAAGCTGAGTACAGAAAAATTATGACTAATAAAAATGAAATTGATAATAAATAGATTGCCAAATACCAAAAAAAAAAAATTTTTTTTTGCTGAAAACAAACAGCAGACACAACAATTTACAACATCTACCTTTGGCTTATGCATATAAAATTAAATTCTTTGGGCCATAAAAATATATGTAGGAATATATTACTGAAAAAGCACAGAACATTTGATTGAGAAAGCACAAAAAGAGAGTCTGTAGGAATATCTGACAAACAATGCAAATATTTAGTAAAACATCTTACTGAGGATGCACTGTGGAAATGCTATGCAGAATTTTGACTAAAAATGCACAGAAAAGAAAAGAGAAAATCAATGGGCTCACAATGCATAGAGGAAAAGTATAGTAGAATATCTGCTTAGTAATGCGTAAAAATTTGTTTAAGCAGTCATCAAAAAGTACATATGCAGAAAGAAGTCTAGCAAAATGGTTGCAGATAAGCACAGTCAGCGAGAGCTCACCTAAATACGTTGCTGTCAATCTAGCAAAATATCTGGCTAAAAATGTATCAAATCTGATGAAGACAGAATTTTATTAGAAAACCAAAGATTTCAAATAAAGAATGTATTAAAATAATAAAATACTTTGTAAGAAAATTCCTTGGACTAAATTTTAGATATATTTTAGTTATAAACTACATTTTCCATAATGTGAGCTTATTTACAGTTTTACAAAAATTCTAACAACTTTTCTTTTTAAGAAATAACTTTAAAATTTTCACTTAAAATATAGTTACGCAACATTTTCTTATCATATTGTAGATATCAATCAAATAAAGACAATTTATCAACAAAGTGCAAGCCTCACTACATCATGCAAAGTTCTATCCAATCAAAATAACTAATTTGTATAGAAACATGCCAATGAGACACTTCACATTGAATCAGCTTTTACGCTGTTTATATGCAATTGTTCACAATGCCTTTAAAATGAAAATGTTATTGATACTTGATTTTGCAAAAACACCTAAAATAGAAGGAAACCAATCTGACAGCACTGATATATATATTCATTATTAAAGTCCAAATCCACCTGTCAGACTCCTGAATCCAATTTAAAGCACAAGTATGACTACTCTGGGAAAAATTTATGCAAATTTATGTTAATATGTATGGCACCACTCTTACTAATGTAACCCATCTATACCAGGGCCAAATCAAGGAAGTGTACACAGCTCAAGCTAATAGTTTTTCAACAGAGAATGTCAGTGAAAACAAGTCATGCCAAGTCAAACTTTTTTAACAGTTGGTATTACAATATAACAAAAAAAACAACATCATAGTAGGTATATTTTAAATGAACACCACAAGTGAGTATGCACTCCTAAAATGTGAGTAACAAATTCTTTTTCTTTTTCTGTAATCTGGATATTTAAAATACTGTATTTGTGTTCCTGTTAATGCATTTGTCTTTTTAAAGATATTAAATTTAATGTGGATATTGTATTATGAATAATGATAGTGATTTTAATAAACAGAACATCAATCAGTTAAGGTTTTTAGTTTTAATTTTCTATAACACAATCTTGTGTATAATGTGGTTGAACTTATTGACTCTTACCAACCATGTTGTGATGAGTCCCTAGTGTGCATCTGTGTCTGTTAGAAAAAGTGTTTACAATATTATTTAATATTTCATACCAGCCTCTTTGAAATTAATTAAAACAAGAAAACAAAAATCATTTAGATATCATTTAAAATTTGCTAGTGATGACAAATCTGATCAAAGTAAGGATGTTATAGAAATAAAAAAAAACAAACACAACAGTGCTTGGAAGTCAGTATAGTCTAAAGTATCCATACTTCCAGAATTATTAAAGTTTGATAGATTTACACAAGCACACAGAAAGAAAACTGGTCAAACACGTGAGATATAAAAAAAAACCAGGTTATTAATATGGCAGTGCAGATTAGAAATCGTCAAACCCAGGATCTGGAATTGGGCCAATATCATTTTATAAATTCTGGCAAACATTAAGAATAAATAGACAACACCTTATCTTAATTATTGATGACAATTTCCCCAAATCATCAAACCTAAATGCAAACTGATCAGTCAATTGTTCCACATAAAATAAAAATTAAGCCTGAAACCAATTCGAAGATTTTAAACTAGACCGTGACAAAAAACAAACTGGCTTAAGTTTGTTTTCTCAGCGTAAAAAAAAAAGCATTTAAAAATGGTTACCGGCTACCTGACCATTCACATCACCAGAGTCTGTAGAAGGTTGTGATGCTGCAAATAAATAACACAAGTAAAAACAAAAAAAAACTGCATACAGGCTGTATGTTTTGTCTGTAGACTAGTCAGATTTTTTTTACAGGATACTACAGCCAACAAAAGCCAACATACCTAGAATTTTGAAACTTATTTGCAAGAACAAAGAAAAATTGATATAAATACGCAGACAATCACAAAATAGATGTCACAAAGCAAAAAAAGATCACCAGAAATGTGCTAAAGAAAATAGAAGTTAAAAATATTCATGCATCAAAAAAAGAAAACTACTTTATATGGAAGAACAAACATGCCAAATAATAATTATGAATCAAATTTGTTAGAATTTAGTGTATGTAACAGAGGTACTCTCATGTTATGTGATGATGCTTTAAAGGTACTCTACATCTGAATATAAACTAAAATATACTAATTCATTCTATGATAAGAGAGTTGATCAGTTCTTGGACTTAATGATGCTATATATTGAGTCAAAACTTTTGATTAGGATTCATTACTAAAATAAATCTATAAGTAATTTAGTTATCAATAGTCTCCAAAATTAAAAAGGGGGAGGTAAAGAAGAGAAAGAAAAAAAATCAGAAAGACCACAAATAACAGATTATGCTTGAAACTATGAAATAAACCTGCGGAGTTAGCAACACACAGGAGCTAATGGTAAATATGATGAAAATGGATAACTTTTTACTGTTAGACAGTATTTCTTCTTTTTTAAATATTGATTAAAAATCAGCAATGTCAGGTAACAGTTAGTATACAGCTATCACCATTCAAATTTTATTGAAAACACACTCACACATTTAGGAGGGCACTTGATTATCAGTTAAATTCCCCATACTTTGGGGATGAGAGTGTATACTACAATTGTTTTGCCTGAACAAATTTACATTGGTCACCATCTAATATTTAAAAGTAAAAAGCATTTATTACAGCAGTATAACCATCCCAATTGCACAAACTTATGGCTACTTGTCTCCACAGTGCCCAAGGACTCTAAGTGAAAAATTAAGTACCTTTTTACATCTTTACACTGTGCCTCCCTATGGCTTCAGAGGTACCAAAGCATTTCTCTCAGCTAAAATATGATCAAATGCTGAGAAAAGGCTAACTTTTATTAGGACTTGGATAAAATCTCAAAAGAAAAAAAAATTACTGCTTTAATATTATTTATTTAATAGCTAAGTCATATTCCCTTCCATCTACCCCAAAATTTAACTGTTCTACAGAGATAGTAAAGAAAAAATCTAATTCTCTTGGTAAAAAAGAAATACAGATGCCATTTTGAGGAAGGATATTGCAAAGTAAAGCCGACCTACCTTTAACAGGCTCTTTTCCTGGGACAAACATGAAAAGAAAACAATGGATGTAGCAGCAAGCCCGAGAGACCAAGCACAAAGGGAAAAAAAATCCTTCATAGAACTATAATAAATTCTACACTAAAAGCAGCAGTTGAGTTTAACCCTACTTTCCTGTTTGGAGGCCACTAAATTAGTTTTCATTTTAATTTCAAAGCAATTCATGTGGTGCAACCATTTTTCTTGCAGCCTAGTGTCTCTTAGGTTCTGTGATGGAAAGATGTTTCTTTCCAGCAACAATAATAAAATAATAAGCCAAAACGCTACTTCATAGTTTGAGTTTCACTCATTGTTGATTTAATCTAAAGCAACTTAACTGCCTTTTCATCTTTGCAGCATGTGTTGCTGTATTTATACTGTAAACAAAGATAAAAAACAAATAATTAATTGGCAAGATGAAAAGGAAAACCAAAAAAGTTTTTACCTGGCCTACTTTCCTTGAAGGGAATCATTAAGGTTGTATCTAACTCAGGAAAACTACCAACCAGAGAATTTGACTGGTACCATTCAACTAATTCCTGAAAATAAAACATCCATAATCACTTTACATAAATAAATAAAATGCCAGGTTTTCAGGAAAGCATGTAGAATGAAGTCCATAATTAATTTTAAAATTCTAAGTTAATAATCAACAGTTACTAGATACTGGTGTTTTCCAGATCTCAAAGTAATAATGATAGCTATAAAAAATTTATTGCACAAACAGAGCCTTGAGAAGCTAAAGAAATACTTTGAGACTTTTTTTTACTTTTCACAAATAATTGAGGTATGCTTCTTAAAATTCAGTGCTGGCCTTTGTTTATAGTATAAAATCAAATCTCAAACTTGGTGATTATGTATTCTATTATCTACTGTCATGATGAAGTATGGAGTCTTGAGAGAAATTCAACATTATGCACAAGTGTTACATAATGTTAAAAAAAAAACTATTGTAATTTAAATAATTATCAATGGGATTTTGGGCTTTACACAAACACAGGATATCCATGATTTCTATCACACAAATTTGCTATATAATGTGGCAGTTCAGTTTTCTCATCTTTGTATCCACAGTACCAACCAAACAAATTGCTGGCTGAGGTGTACTACACATGCACACAAGCAAACCAAATATCACCAAAACTACTACATACTGTATATAGTCTAATCTGATAATATCAGTTTTTACAAATTTTCTGGTCCCAGTCAAAATCCTGTGTTTTGTATACATTTTTTATTGCACAATCTGATACAGAAATTCAGTTTAGAAGCAAAATCTTTCTAAAATCTGATAAATTGACATAAGTTTACATAAGTGGTTGAATTTTTTGAACATCAATGTTTTGAAAATTCTATTCATTCACAAAACTATCTTGCCTATCTGTATGGTACAATAACAAAGCCAGTTGAATAATAAAAAACAAGCAACATGATAAAATATGTTGGGGGAAAAAAGAGAAAGATCTTATGATTATCAAAAAATTAGCATTTGTGAAGCTTTGAATTTGAAATGTGCAATGCAGCAACAGCTTACAACAAAACAGTGGCACAAAGCTTGATTTTGGAAATTTTCAAGCAAAAATCAAGGTGATATGATAAAACAGAGAGTGGTCTCCAAGACAGCAAAAAGAACCCAAAAAAGCAAAAATGAAGGAGTTGGCATAAAACTTTTGCAATGGTTCAAAGACACCACACATATAGATTGAATCTGATAAACTACAATGCTGTATTTCTTTAAAAAGTTAAGGAACCACTGTTGAGTTAGGAGGGAATGCAGATGAAGAAAATCTCAGCTGAATTTTTTGATGGAAGCATCAGCAGAAAAAAAGGTGATTATATTAACCCAGAGTTGATAACGAAGAGCTCAAAAGTCACTTTTCCTGTTCTCCTTCAAGAATTTTCTCTGGAAAACATCTTCAACTTGGATGAGCTGGGACTCTTCTGGAAGACACTCCTGGAGGTGATGCACCCATTTTAGTGCAAGAAATGTGTCAAAAGAAAGAAGGCAAAGGAATGTACAACGTTTGTGTGACTCAACCAGGAAGAGCTCCGCAGAACTGATTGACTTTTCTGCTAAGAAGTTTGCAAATCCCCATTACTTCAAGGGAGTCAACCATCTGTCCATGCACTACCAAAGCAACCTGCAAGCCTAGATGACTTTTGTTTTGTTTGAAGAGTATGCCAAGAAGTTGGATCACTTCCTGAATTGCAAAATCTGCATCAGCATGGACAACTGATTGGTCATCTCCCCAAAAATACCATGTTGAAACTTCAGCCAACGGATGCTGGTGTCGTTTGCATGCTGAAATCCAACTTCCAAAAATAAACAGCCCAAAAGAGACTGACTTCAACACGAAGGCAAACAGATTCTTTTCTCAGCGAATCTCTTGGATTCACCCCAGATGGTCACCGCTTCTTGGTCTGAAATTTTGGCCAAGATAATTACTAAATGATTTCAACATGCAGGATTCAAATATCTATGAGTCTGTTCCTGATTAGCAGGAAGGCTTGCCAATGGAAAATCAAGTTTTATCCTATCTGAGAGCACTTGGATCAGGAAAATCTCACTCCAGAGGATACAATGCTGGATGATTCAAAGTTGAGAACTATTCTGATGATTTGTAGTGTAAGTGCTTTGAGAAAGAAAACAATGTAGAATAGGCTGATACAGAAAAGCAAGAGAAGCCATGCCAATGGCTCAACAACATATATAGCATGGAAACCAATGGGAACTTAACTTCAGCATCCCTTTATGTGCTACCTTAAACTACTGCCATAATCTTTGTTAAAGAAAATTTACAGTCATTACAAGAGGCAATGAGTTAAATATGCAAGAAATTAATCAGTCAGATCAGTTCTTCTAAAGGGCAGAGTATGGCATTTCTATAGCAACAGTCACAAATATTTCTCAGTATTAAAAAAAGGTGATTTTTTACTAAAATTAATTTTTTTAAAAAACTAATGTTCAATCACAACAGAGTACAGTGCAACCTTGAATGTTTAATATGTTAAAAAATTAAAAATTAGATTCCTCGTACATCAAATGAAAGAGAAATACAAATAAATAATCAAATATTTATATGCATGAACTTTCATCACCATGAACTGTAAACACAAAGCAAATTCACTCCTGTCATTAGTGTATTCTGATGCAGGCTTAGTTAAACTGTTATCTAGGTTTCTGCACATCTGGATCACTAATGGGTCCCAACTAGTTTGTAATTGGTATAGCTGCACTGAAGTGGTTGGTGGAAAACAATGTAACCTTAGGCAATAATTACAAACTCACCGGAAGTGTGTGGAAAAACTTGATGTCTGCCAGATAGTAATCTCCATCTGGTGTCTTATTCACCTTGATGTGCCGTACAGCATTGTTAAAGCTGAAACATTAAAATGTAAAACAGTCAGTTATTCAACTGCTCTTTAAAAACTAACAGACAATATGCAGATTTTTTCTTTTAGCAAGACTTGAAACTAACACCACAGTAGTTAGCATGCAAAGAAAAATAAACAAACTTACCAGATACTTAGTGACAATTCCCCTTGCCTATTTGGATTTCTACTCTCACGAATAAGGTATGTACCACTAGGATGTCCCTCCAGTCTCTTTGCAGCTGTATCACGCTCCATTGAACCCACATACCTAGAGTTTAGTATTTGAACTGCCTTTATTCTCAGAGAGACATGAACACACATTAGTACTTCTCCCTTATTAAAGAAATAGGGGGGTAGGTGAGGGTGTGTGGATGGTGCGACACAAGCCATCATTACTATAAACAATTCATAACTAGTTTTGCCATCAAAAGAACATTGTCAGCAACAAAAACTTCAAGCACAAATGACAATATTAAAGAAACAGTATTACTATTTTCATCTCCAGGTCAGCATTTAGATCTAGTTTCAAATGTATGGAATGGAAGGTCTTGGCAGAGTTAAGCATCAAAGGGAAATAGCATGTTCAATAACTTCAGTTTTGAAATTTGCTACAAATATTCCTTCTGAATACACTCAACATTAATAACTCCATCAAAAATAAGCAAAAAGCATTTCCAAGGCTGTAGTGCTTGTTTGGTATGTTCACATATGTCCATATTCTGGTTGAATAGAACCTGCATAATGATCTAAATTCCATTAAAAAAAAATGTCAGTGGAAGAAGCTAAGTTAAATTGTTGAGCAAAATCAAAATAGCAAAGACATCAATATAAAAATGACTACAAACTAATTTACATCAACAACAAAGACTTTAATAATATAAGTGACCACCACCATTAACCCGATACAAGCATGTACAATTTTTCAGTATCAACTAATTCAGATTATCCAGTTGTCATTGTTGGATGTTGTACCATCCTCTGACTAAAGCTCTGTGGGAGGACTTGGTGACCAAAACATGTTCAATCAGATGAAGTCTGGAGATTGTGCAGATGGGCATTTTCATCTATAAAGATGAAGTTGCAACCTAGCCATTGGGCCACAAGGACAACCACAGATGTAATGATCTCATCCCTCTATCTAACATGTCATGGCATCCTCCTTATGATGACAAGGTCAGTTCTTCAGCTAATTTGAAGGTCAGTCCATACCATCAACCCTCCCCACCAAATCGATCATGCTGGGTGATGGCACATTTAGCAAACTGTTCTCCTGGTTGTCCCCAGACTCATGTCTGTCCATGGTTGATGTCTAGATAGAATATAGACTTGACGGTAGAAAGAACATGGATCCAGCAGTTCAGCATCCAGTTGTGTTGTTGTCTTCCCTATTGCAAAAATACCTGTTGATGGTGCTGTGTTAGAAGGAAACATAGCAGTCGCATTCTGGACTGTACACCACTAGCAAGAAGCTTGTTGAGAGCTGTCTGTGTCAAAGTTCTATGGTTGGTAGCTGTTTAGAGGTCATTCTGGAGAGATGTGCTGTTGGAAATTGATTTCTTCTGGCAAGGCAAACAAAATAACAATCCTCACAAGAGTTGAGAGTCCAGGGTCCCTTATTTCCTGTGACGGTGATTGTAACATTACACGCTGTATGTTCCATGCCATATTTAGTCTCTTTCCTCAATATGCAGGTCCTCTTCAACCAGAACATGAAACATGAATATATTTGAACATACTCATACTATACAAGCACTGCAGAGCTGGAAATGCTTTTGCTTATTTTTTTGTGAGGAGTATGAAAATCAAGTACAATCTTTTACAAGGAAATAAAACACCATATGTTAAGAAAATAAACAAGCTTTCTCTGACTTTGTTTACAGTGTTGTCTAAGTAATGGATTATGATGTGTTATCCCCATGTAAATTATACTACATAGTATTATGCAACACCAAGTTACTTTGAAGAACTTAATAGCATGAACAGCAGCAACAGAAATGAAATTTAAACTGAATGTTTTAAATTAAATATGGATTTTTCAATGTTGGGACACATTTGTTATTGGCCATTTTACTACCCAACAAACTGTATTTCACCATGAAGCATTTGTATAATAAAATACTCATAATGCTCACCCAGCATTGCACTTTATAGTGTTGAGTAACAGAAATTTTTTTAACTTTTTGATAAAATAATCTGGTTTATATCTATATATCATAATGATAGAGGCACAAAAAATTATATAAAATGAATAATCAGTTTGCACCAATAGCCTGATTGTAGTTACTTCCAAAATGCATACAGACTAAGGTAGAACTAGGGGTTATACACCACCCTTAAATGGTTCAACAATGGCTTAAACTAACAGATCCAGAAGAGAAGTTTGTATATAAAAGTAGGTGCGAAAGTAAGGGTGCATTTGTCAAAACCTAATCTGGTTTGTGGTGCATGTTGGAGCTGTTGAGATCAGCAAAAAGTCTGAGAGACTACTGTTACAATACAATAAAAGAGCTTTACAAATATTTTTCTCTCCTAAATTACTAAATTTATAAATAAAAAGTAACTAACAACAACAAAGATTAAAGCACCATATTGAATCAGAAAAAACAATTTGTTAGCCTAAGAATTCTAGCCAGAAAATGTAGCTTAGGCTGAGATTTTAATATTTACCAAATTCTAGCAAGATATTTGTAGCTACGTTTCTTAACAACAACAACAACAACAACAACAACAACATACAAAAGCTGCTGTTTTACAAGCTGATATTTGACTCAGAAATCATTATTCATTTTAGTAGAACATTCTTAGCAAAGTTTGCAGAAGATGCAGACTGTTTTATTCAAGAATAAAAAAACAATTTAATTTTATCTTTTGCATCCACTGTCTCTCTCAAGCACATGCAGAAATAAGAATTAAAAAAATGCTTAACTAACAGGCAGAGCATAAAGAACCAAACAATGTAGAAACTAAGCCATTTCATTTATTTCAAAAAAATATCAGGTGCATCAAAAAGTACACAACTACAGAAGTTTGCAGGGTAAAGCAAAATAAAACTATCATGCTATAGTTATAGTTCACAATAATATTAACAGGTAAGAAAAATAATGATGAGGTCTGGGTGTGTACTTTGGTGGGTTTATTTTAATGTTTAATTTCATTTTGTGGTTTCATTTAGAAACCATTTTCATTGCTATAATGTAATTTACACAGATACTCAGTACATTCTTGTAAAGATTACAGTAGTAAAATTGTTAAAAAAAATTTTAATGCTTTACAAATATTAGACATATGTGTGTATCCAATTAAGCAGATATGAATACCTAAATAAGATAACATACTTTATGGCTAAAGTAAACATAATCATCATTCACATCCAAAAGTTAAATTAGAAATTTTCAAACAATTTTATTAACTTGATCTTTATATAAATCTATTAAGTATCTGTGTACATATTATACTAATGAAAATTATTTCTGAAAGAAACTACAAAGTAAAATTAGACATTAAAAAAAAATGAAAAAATCTCAACCAAAGTACTAGCACAAGAAAGAAAAGACCACACACTAATGCTTACAAGAGAGACAGCCTGGGTGAATGAACACAGTGCCACTTTTGACCTCTAGGAAGCATTGTCACTCCTGCGCTACACGAAGCATTGCACCTTGATTTTGGCAGAGAAATAATCTCTACTAAAATGCTCTATTTTTTAGATGTGGGAGGAAACTGTGCAAATGAATGAAGAGCAAGAAAAAAATCATACCAGGGAGAAAAGTATGACAAACAAAGTTTGTCCATGTGGAAAATGAACCCAGGCCCTCCACCATTGGACTACTGCATTGCTTTCTTTTAAATTCTTTTATGTTCAGTTAATATTTGGTAGAGCCTCTCTCTGGTTTTGTATAGAATGCTAACATGTCATTTACATTTGTCGGATATGTCTGATACTTTTCGGATAACTGTCGCTTAATTACATTTAACAATGTTAATCTACAAATTTTGTCAATATGAAGGGTAAAATCCAACTAGTCCATATAAAGTAGGGCAAAATGAAGTCTCTATATAAAATATTACTATGAAATTTGGTGTATCAAAAAATATATATATTGAGAATTAAGAATAAAACTGCTAATGGATTTAAAGATTGCGATGAATAAAAGTGCAAGTGTTGTAGAATATCAATGTCTCCATGCTGCGTTTGTTTAGTGATACAAATTTCACTTCAAAATCAATCAAGCATCAGCAAAGGCTCAAGAGAGCCTGGATGCTCATGGAGTGGAGGTCAATAAAAGCTGTGCATAAGGTTGGTCACCCAATTAAAAATGCACTACAGGTGTCATCCACAAAAGAGAATCAAAGTTGACTGATGGAAAAAAAAAAACAAACAAGGATGGTTGAAATGTGCTAAACTATCGTCTTAATTTCTCAAATTTAATGAAAATATGGGCTTACCTTGCCAATAGTAATTAATTTGAAAACCAATATCAATCATACTAAGGAATGGTGATGAGACATTGATCTTGGAAGAATTTAATTTAGAATGCTTTTTTCTTGACTGTAAAATATCCAACAAATGTTATAGTATGATCAGTTATAAGGATTCGCTTGTACTCGATAGAAGGAATAGTAAGGCAAGATCAGTACATCAACAAATAATTTTATAGAAACTCATTCTATAAATGGAGAAATGGTTTCCTGATGGTGATGAGATCTCCCTACAATATAGTACTGCTTCATATCACAGAGCAAAGAATGTGAAAAAATAAAAGAAAAGCTTTGTTGAAGTGAACTAGGTATTCTTCCAACAAGTCTTATTGGAACTCATAAAATGTTAAAAAAGCAGTTAAAAAAAACTATCGTCAAATCTTCCCCTTAAATGAAATGTTAACTGAAGTATGGTAAAGCAGCTATGACACTAAGTCATTTTGCTCAAAACATATAGGAGAGATGCTTAACATGTTAGTGCACTATACAAAACTAGATAAAGCTCTATCATTGAAGTCTAAATAAAAGTTAAAGCATGATATTTCCGTTTAGTATATTAATTTTCATTCTTTGCATAAACATATAAGCTAAGCAAAATGTTAAAAAACAAAAAACATACATACCAAAGAAAAAAGGTAAGGTCAACATCTTCATTACCAAAATGTTGTTTTTCATGCACATGCCATGCAGTACCATTGGTAGCTCTTGTTTCCACATAAGAGGGTTTTCTGTGCAAACTCTACAAAACAACCATACATAAAAGGCATGTGTACATACCATGCATATGATGCTAAACTCTTCACTTCTGTTGATTTTAAGCCATTCACATACTTAGTGTGAGCAGGCATTTCGTCCAGGTGAGGTGGGCAGGCTGTCTCATAAGATAACACTTTAGACTGCAAATAATAAAATCACATTTAACAGCCAACTAGCTTGCCAAGTTCACTGATGTCCTTGGAATGCATAATTTTCTCTGAATATGATGAAAATGAAAACTCATCACTAAAATCAATTGAAATATTTAAAATATTTCAAAATACCATTCAGTAAAATTCCTTAGATTAGCATGCAGCAAGACCAACGTGTATCTACCTATCTGATAGAAAAAGACTTTTTAAAAAAGAAATTAGCTTTCAAATTGTGACAGTCTAGTGTTTGAGTGACTTTGAAAAGATTTTAAAAAAATGCTTTTAATAAATAATAAATGTAACATCTTCCTTTTCTTTGCGTGTATAAATTTTATATAACACTGCATAGTGGTGGCAGAAATCTATTTACACAGTTATATGAAGTCAGAAAAAAGTTTCAAACTAACTTTCCTACCGTAATGGAATTGAGAATCTTTAGAATTAATTTTCTAATTAGAGATACTAGAACCAATCACTCAGGACCTTATGACTTATTAAAAAAAATAAAATAATGCAATTTCCTGTGTTTGTTTGTTTCTAGATTTATGAAAATTTATACTTGGAAGATTGGATACAGAAAAGATGGGATTATGCTAGTTGAATTATTGAGGTACCAAGATTTCATAACAAAAGACAGTAAATTTATAACAAAAGCAAATATATTGATAATAATGCTAGCGCAAGTATTAGAGGGTGTTAAGTATGGTAATCCATTAGGTACCAGATAGAAATGTAAGAAATGAATCTAATAAACTATTATTTTTTAAATCAGAAAGAGTATAAGTAAATAAACTTCAAACAGTGATTATATCAATGCTGATAAAATTTATAATTCACACATACTTGGAAAAGTTTTTATATATATATATACAGGGTGTCCGTAAAGTTACTATACAGTCTTACCAGTTTACGATCACGTCCCAATTGAACCAGCCTGGAATAACTGTCTGGGCAGGAATATCGTCTGATGGAATTGTGGGTCCACAGTTCTTCGACGGAACTGTTACAGGAGAAAGGTACCTGGACAAACTGAGAAATGTCATCGTACCGGCATTGAAACAACGACCAGTAACTTGTAAGACTGTATAGTAACTTTACGGACACCCTGTATATATATTATTGTACATTAACCCAGACAGCACTCTATATCTATTTAAACATTTATAAATGTGGTCTATGTACTGTGTCACAAAACCACTGATCTTTATATCTAGCATCTGAAGAAACACTACATGCATAGTGAAAAAAACATCACTGATTCAACAATTCTAACTGCCTTAATGGTTTCTCTGAAATAAAATGTCTGCTTAATTAATTCAACGAGATCTGGATAATCAAATAGTCATTCTAATAATAATGGATATATCTTTTTAAAAAAAACACTGGTAAAATAAAAACAAAAAGCATTTTGAGTTATACTTCTAATTTATCACTTTCACTAGAAAAACCAAAAATTTATCTGATAAAATATTGCTAACCAACATTTCTAACATCTATTTCTGACTTTTACAGACTTTCTTCTCACAACTGCCTAAAAAACTAGTCTTCTGTGTGAGGTTTAAAAAATTTCCAAAGCTCACTCGTGTCTGCTGGGGTATCTCTCGCACCAACTTACAGGGGAACCAGCCTTCGTCACCTCTGCATCGACCCTGAAAAAGGAAAAAACTTGATTAAGAAACTGGCAGTGCTATGTGGTTACTTACATACTGTACAGTCTACTCAAGGTTTAGTAGGTGGAAAAGTACTTATATGCCAATGGGTATGATGAGCAGGTTAAAATATTATTACAATCAATTTAAGGATATATATTTTTAAAAAATTGTTTTATGACAGAGTTCAAATTCATATAAAATGTATCAAAGCAACTTTTAGATTTATTTTACATTTTTGTAGCCATACTATTGCATACACAACTTGCTTCCATCCAAGGAATTAAAAATACTACTTATTTTGTCTGCAAAATAACTTTAGTGAGGTTCCTAGACATTTTTGTTCTGGCTGCCCATATTTTTCTGAAGAAAAATTTCACTGATTCCTAAATATTGCTCCCTCTCCACCACTTCTAAAAGCCTTTCTGTACAGAGTTTCTAATTAGGGTGTGCCATTGCCCCACCCAAGGATTTTAAAATAAAAGAAAAAATAGACCATTATTATTATTATACAAATTTTCTTTTTCATCAGTTTTAATTCAGCATTCTTTTTAATTTTCTTTATCTAACACGAAATGTCAAATAATTTTTGCCTGTATTAGTCTGCAGTATACCTCTTGATTGTTGTGCAGAAATATGGTGAATGCGGCATTTTCGTTTTATCTGTATTTCGGTCTTCTATTTCTTTCCTCATCTACCCAATAAAAACTGATTCCACAGGTATCAGCAGAGGTGTACCAGAGAAGTAGGAGATGGATCTTTCCTCCTCTCCCTACTGAACAACTATATGAATAGGACTTTGCTTTCTGAGGTCCTTTTGAGACATTTTTTCGATATGCTTTCCTCCAGCCCCATTGAAAATCCTAACATCACCACCCTTCATCAAAACAAAGAACAATACTAATATTTAGCTTATATATAACCACATAATCATCTACGTATCTACATACCCATTACCCACTTAGCAGACTGACAAGTGTGCGAGCAATATAATGTTGTTTCCCCATATGTTTGGACATCGATATTATTAAAATTAATGTTAAACTACCAGAGCAATATCCCATATGTACCAAATTTTCATTTTAGCAACAGTAGTTGTAAATTAAGTTAATTTTTATAATTTCTCTATTTCTTTGATGCTTTGTGTTATATAGTTAGAAACAATTTTGTTTGAAACATGTTTCCATGATTGTGATTCTGTGTTTCATAAATTAAATAAATGGCATTTGTAATTTTGCCAATGAAAGTAAGTTGTGTTTAAATTTTTCATGAAATTGCCATGTTACACCTGGACAGTGCCTCATAGAACAAGTGTTAAAATATTAGTATAAAACATTAGTAAATTTTAAGCACCAAATAAAATCTCAAATAAAATGTATATGTGCAGTCATACACTGTAGCTTACCTTCCACCAATCATCACTTTTTATCAGAACTTCAATAACTGTATCAGCTTCAAACTCTAGTGGAGCTCGCCCACCATCAGGAGTGGAATACCATTGTAGTTACATAAGGCTCGAGCTTTACCTGAAAGTTTCACATGATGCATTGCATTAAAATGAAAAAACCAACAGTATCATTATAATTAAACCAGAGCTATACTGTAAAAAAAATACAAAAAAAGAAAATCCAACATAACTTAAGGTATGTGGTCCACATTTGTTTAATTTTTCTTTTTAACCATCACTAAGATAGATGAATACTTACAGATAACTGTCTCTGCCCGTGGTGGCACTGGTGGAGCTGGAACTGAAATAAAATAAAATAAAATTAAATCTAAATTAGCTTAAGACAAGATGCAATGACTGATGGAAGAGAAATTTAGACAATAAACCAAACAGGAAGACTAAGTTTAATCTGCTTACCTCTTTCAGGTGACTTTCCAATACATTCTTTGTGTACAGCCCTGTTTGTATCTGAAGATAGAAGAGACACTTGTTGATAAAACCAGAATTAATTTGGCAGCAGTTTCAGAAATTAGCAACTGCATGAACAGGATAGATTCTCTCTTTAAGCCCAGATACAATAAACATTAGAGAGAAGGCAGAAAACAAATATTACAAAGCTTCCATATTGCAAGTGCTCATACCATCACTACCATGTCCAGACCACAGGACAACAGCAAACATCAGATGTAAAAATATCAATACTTTTTAATGCTAAATTGAACTAGAACAAGCATTCTTTAGAAACAGGCAGACTTTTTCAACTAAATCTGACTTTGCTCCAGCAATAGTAATGCTAGTATCACTATAAGAAATATAAGTAAGTAGTCAGTCAAATTGTAGCATGATCTATTATACTAGCACCCACATGCCACATTATGCATCCTAAAGGACATAGGTTAGATGAATAATTCCCAAACA
The DNA here is from genome assembly GCA_018389105.1 of Nautilus pompilius. Taxonomy (NCBI): domain Eukaryota; kingdom Metazoa; phylum Mollusca; class Cephalopoda; order Nautilida; family Nautilidae; genus Nautilus; species Nautilus pompilius. The sequence continues at coordinate 726,792 of JACATO010002115.1, read as the reverse complement.
TATGGATGGCAAAATGTTTATCCATAAAGATTTTATCATATATAAGCTGTTGTACTGTATAAACTGATTATGTTCTGTTAAAATCTGCTGCTGATTGATTCATTTTCTGAACATCAACATCACTCACTTAACTAAACTTCCTCCAATACATGGCTAAATAAATCATATCTAATTTTGCTGTTCTTTCCAGACAGGCTTACAAAGCATTGTCTATCACGTACCTTAAGGGGTCTGACACTTCCAACTTTGACAAGAAAATCCCTACTAGAACACTTCATTTTCAAATGTGGAGGAAATCAGAGTCTGAATAAAATCCATAGAGTCACAGGTGTTTTTATATATATATATATATATTCCAATTCCTTGACGGGTTTTAACCACATTTTTTCTGTTACTGTGATAATAGGTTTACCCAGGCTGGGTGTATTTTAGTCACCTATTTGTTCATGAGAGACTAGTCAATGATCTTTATCCCAATGACAATCTCTATTCTACTTCATTTCCACTTGTTAACCACCTCCAGTCCTTTGCCCCAGAAAAGTGGATGTCATGACTAGTTCTAGCTAGTGGTATACAATGGCTAACCAAAAGATACTTTCAAGACTACATACTCTGATAGTTTATTTGATTTTGATAAACAGCAGTTAATCTTTTAATCCAAAAATTTCTCAAAATCTTTTGACTGACATTCTCAAACTAACATTTTCTATCACCTAACTCTAAAAACAAAACAAAACATTTAATAAATTGTTAATGTCTCATCTTTAAATTAAAACTTTATTTTTAAATTAAAAAAAAAAAAATCCACAATCCATATTCAGTTAATTTTAAGATAAAGTTGCATGCTCTTAGCCATTTCAAAATGTTGAGGTTGAATGTTTGGTTAGAGAATATAAAGCCTTGTCACCAACTTACCTTGACATAAGTAACCTTGGAAAAATACACCCCTGGAAAAACGAGAGAGAGTTATAAACTTTGATGTATAGTACAAATACTTTAGTAATTGTTTGCTGGCTAAATATACAAACCATACCAAGCATTAACAAGTGTTGACTGATTTAAAAAAAGAAAAAGAGGAGGGGATGTCTGTAAAAACCATTATATCCCTAAAATTATGCAGGTTAAATCCTTTCTGACACATTTGCTTTGGAAAAGTTTCTCTGCAACAGAATGGCCTGCATCCATTTTTTTTTTTTTTTGCTAAACAAATTTAGAAATGGTTTAGAAATGGATGTTAATGCAAAAAACCCAACAACAAAAAACTTTATCCTCTCTCTAATGCTCAAGACAATTACTTTTGAAGTAAATTTGTAAAAGTATCTTTTATTCTAACTTGATAATTATTTCATCTTGCAGTAGCTTAAATAGAGCTAACTTGGATCCAAAGTGATAAATTTGTGAATTTTCACACATCTTAAATCATCTTTAAAATTAAATAAGTTCCAATAAAGAGAGAAAATCACACACACACACACACATACACACACAACACACACACACAACACACACACAAAATATAAATAAGGGCAGCACAATACAGAGGTAGAAACAACAGTATATGTCTGTATGTGCTGATAATTAAATAGTATAGTAGCAGTGAATATTGTAAAAGTAATAATTACTTAGAAGAAGCAGTTTAGTATCAACACAAGTTAATAGTAATAGCAACATGTAGCAAAACTATCAGTAATCAATTAAATGGTGAATAGTCTGAGTAGAATTTTAAAATTAATTTTCATATAAAATGACTAAGACTAAAACCATCCCAAATTTCATGTCTACAAAATAGGAAAAAAAAAAAAAAAACCCAACTCAGATACAGAAATGTCCATCTTTAGTCTCACAGGTATCAAATCAACTAGAAGCAAGCACTGGCTGGTATACAGGTGGTACCCTTCACAACATACTACATACTGGCATATGAACTACACCATTATTGTGCCTACATTCTTCACATTGTAAACTATCCCTTTGTACCAAACCCACATGACCTGTGAAATTATTACATTCTTCATTTATTCAGGTCATTATCTCCAGACACAATAAAATTATCTATTTCTCCCAAGTTTTTGTGTAATGTTATATAAATTAAATAAATAATGCAACTAATATGAAAAAGTTATGAATTTATTTCCAGTTTCTTAGGAAACCAAATATGATCTACACAAAGATTTGCTTTGAAACTTAAAACTGCAGTGTATTGTTTTAATACTCATTCCCCTACTTCAACTTTAGCTAGCAACCTTTGTTCCATGAAAACTGACAAATTATTTTTGATTCAAGGGAAATAGAAAATGTTTGTTACTGAAAGACTTGTAATGATTGTTTAATTAATTTAAGAACAAGATGAATTAGTAAAAATATTTTTTTGTTTTTTTTCACTCTAATATTAATAATATATAAAACTGTGATAATATAAAGTTTGTAAACTAAAGCTAGTCAAAGAGTTATATCCCCTTGACAAGTTTGAGAATTTTAATGAATGAAAGAAAAAAACCCACAAAATCCAGAAAATGAATTGTTTTGATTTAAAAAGATAAAATTTTCCTCCAATAAATAAATATTATAAAGAAAAATAACACTATGAGGGTATCTATTTGTATGGTAAACTTGTGACTGTTAGTAGATGATTAACCAAGATTTGTCATGGGTATAGATGAATAATTCTCTCTCTTTTTTTTTAAACATTAACTAGGCTTAGAGTTTGATGTCTCTCTTGAATTCATCCAAGTTCAATTTATTCATAGGTAGGTAAAATCAGCATTTAAAAAAATCTAAGATAATTAATCTTGTTTTTTATAGATTGACAAATCAGTTTACAAATTATTTAAAATTCATATACATTCTCTGTAGATTAAATTTGTAGTTACTAAGGCTAATTTAACTAATTTAAACACTTATGAGGCCCTGGGAAAACCTTAGTGAGTGGGCTCCATATTTATATTTCCATATGTGCACCCACCATGTTAGGAATATTGCAAATTTAAATATGTATAGTATTTATTTCAAAGCATTGAAATGGAAAGAGCTGCCTTTTCTTTGGATGTGTTTTTCAGTTTCTTATACCGCCAAGATGAGCCAGTGAAGAAAACATAGTGCTTGTACAAAGTTAAAATAAACCCGCTACAGCCTCACTACATGAATGTAAAATACCCTTGCCCACAAGGTTCAAAGGATGTCCAAAGGAAGGCACATACTTTGCTAGTTCATTTAGGTTGCCTATTCTAGCATGCATGCCCTTGTAGCGACCAGACATGTTAACTGTGTTGCTATAGCTTTGTTCATGGTATTCCTGCATTTGAGTCCAACACCTTGACTAAATGTCAAAAATGCATCTGTCAAATCTTCTCCCTTGAGTCCTGTTGACTCAAGAAAAGTTACATAACACTCAACAAGCTGATTTCCTTTGGGGTATCACAAAATGACAGTAAGATGATCAAAGTGAGTGATCTTCACATGAATCCAGATATTAAATAGTATTTTGCTGTTTTAACTCAATCAATCAAAACAACTACAGCTTTTTTTGCCCATGATCTGAATCAGCTCCTCACACACTTGCTGATAAATAGTTGATATGTTCCTTGCCTTTGTTAGCTTTAGTCTAAATGTGCTGTGCCAAGAATGCATCATACTCCACAAGCAATTCCAAAAGACCAAGGCAGTTATCATTGTGTGCAGACCCAATCATTTGGTCATCACCTCTGAGAGTCAACTGTTGCTCTGTAAGAAATGTTATCAAACTAACCAAACACTTCACTACATTTTTCCAGTAGTTCGTAAGTTCATCAATTTGATTCTGAATAGCATGGTCAATGCAGCGTTATTTTTGTGTAGTTGACTGCATCTATCACTGCACAAACATGACTTGAAGATTGCTCTTGTGTTGAAATTCATTCACCAGCATGCTTCCAATCAATGAAGCCAGCATTCACAAATGCATTACTGGCAGTACCAAATAGTTTGCATTCAAAGCAGTACACCCAGCCAGTGATTGTTGAATAACACATCCACCTACATCCAATCTTCTTACTTTTGACACATTTATGAATGAATGTGTCTACAGTACAGCCATGCTTATTCTTAACCAATGTGACAAATCCGTCATTTCCTAGCTGTTCAAGTGTTTTGTGTACTGATGCATCTCCTTTTTTGGCTTATATTCCTGCATTTCCACAGTAAGAAAGTTGGGACACATATCAATATTGGACATGAAACCTTGCCGCTACACTTTGATGTTTACTCTATTTAGTCCACCTGGCATAACAACATCTTCAGAAGGTGGCTCATCAACAGATCTAGATGTATCATATTGTGCAGAAAATTATGTGCAAGAAACCCACTAGTTTTGGATAGTGGCAATTCTTTCCTCCAGCTCCTGCTTCTCTGCTCCACTTGAATCCTTCATGATGGGTACAACTTGATAGTTGTTTCAGAGCTTGGTTCTCTGACACAAAACCCCAAATATTTTATAATCTGTAAAAAGATATATACAGTCGACCCCTGCATAATTGTGGTTCGGCATTCGCGGCCCTGGTTATTCGCGAAATTTTCCTTGGAACCTAGCTAACAATTGTTCGTGGAAACCCCCGCATAGTTGCAGAATCGCAAATATCTTCCTCGATTTTTTATGGCTTTTTTCGTGGCAATATATATTTTTTTCACGCTTTTTAACACTAAATTATTAATAACAATATAATTTACCAATTTTGTAATATAAATACTAACATAAATTCAGCAAAATATCAATATAAAATAAATGCTATTGGCTGGAGGTTTGAAAGTAGCCAATCCGAGAGCGTTATTCATTTCTCCTCGCTGCTGATTGGCTGCTGCCCACGAGGTGCTGTCTCCGGCAGATGCAGCCCAGCATCATCCCAGTTTACCGCATGTAGCTATCTCGAGTGTTTCGCTGAGTGTTGTATTTTTTTTTAAATTATTATTATATTTTTACTTATATATTTTTTAATTATATTTTACGTTATATTTTGATGTTTATAGACATTTCTATGGACCGCGTCCAATATTCGCGGTTTTTCACTCTTTGCGGGTGCTCAAGGAACGTAACCCCCACGAATACCGGGGACAACTGTATACTGTACATTAGTTAAACAGCTTTAATTAATTATTTTTTACAAGAATTAGACCCATTTTGTGCCAGCTGCTATTTCCAGCATGCACAACAATAAAAAAAGAATTATGAGAAAAGATACTATGTTGTCAGATGCCAACCGAAAAGATACTACAAGAGTGAATTAAATAAATCAAAGAGCTTTCTTATCCCCCTTTCTTTTGCATGTGAGGCAAACCCCTGTTGGCAGTGTGCTCTGGGCAAGTGCCAATTTTGCCCATTAGATAAAATGGTGCTGGTAGTTACAATTAAACTTGTTTGTACATAACAGAAGGTTGTTTCAATAAAACCATGCAAGCACAGACACAAACACAAAGAAACAAACAAAAAGCCAATTTGAAAAAAAATCAATTAATAATCTGCATTAAAAAGAGTGATTATAAGAATCAGTAATTGAAATATAAGCCAAAAATGTGAAACTGAAAAGGCTGACAAATGCTGGTCAATAACTACTCACTTTATACTTTTGGTAAACTGATTATAATAATTATCATTTTATTCTAGAAATGTCTGGAGACTAGAATGTCAGTAAGAATAAAATTTTAAAAATATACAATTTTTATCTTTATCTAATAGGAATTTTTTTACTATATCATATTCTAAAACTGGTTAAGTGTACATATTATAAATAAAAAACAACATTTCAGTGAAACTGAGAAAAAGGAACATTCTTCATTCATTTACAGTGTAGAATGAGATCAAAATTTTGAAAAGGATTCCGACCAAATATTATTTACTTTATCATATTTTCTCTTTAATGATTCTGAACAGAATTAAAATGGAGTCATTTAAATGTATGAAAGATAATTGAAAATCTACATGAAAACCTCAAATAACAATAAAGAGAATCAGAAAGCAAACACGAACAACCTGTATTAGTAAACGCAATTAACTGCTAAGGTATTTCATAGTAATAATATGTTTTCAATATCAAATTTTTGTAAGAGGAGGCAATAAATGATTATTACTTCTGAAGATTGGATGTATGTTAGAAATAACATTTCCCCACACTCTTTAGTGCATGGCAATGTTTTCTTTACATGCTTTTTAGTGACTATTTTAAAACAGCCGTCTACTTTACTCATGGTTGAACCAACTAATGCACATTATTAGATAAAATAAAATTGTGCAAGCCAATTAATAGACCAGTTTATAAAAAGTGAAATTAGATTATACTTTCTTAGAACCTGTTAGATATATTGATAAGAAATCACTCAGGAATTCAAAGCTTAAATGTTTAAGGAGAAGTTCTGACTTACCTCAGAAGTTTTCCACATACATCACATTCTTTTGGCTTGTCAAAAGTATGCATCACGTAGTTGGAAACAGCAGATGGTAGAGTATTGTCTCTGAAAGAAGCAAAAGGAAAACAGTTTAAAAATCATGTGTTTACAATAATTTAAATTTCAACATTTTACAAAACTATTCTTGAGGTACTGGCAAGCATGCAAAATATTTGTCTTCAAAAGCCTGTGAAATGCAAGACAACCTTTTATAAAACTACCACAGATAAAAAACCTATCCATAGAAATATGTACCTAATATATTAATATATTAGCAGTAATATATAAACAAGATAATCTCTATATAATAAGTGGGGAGAGCTTTTTCAAGAAATATAAATTATTTAAAGACCTCATCAGAATTTCTGAAAATAAAATAAGAAATAATTGGCTATCATTAACATTTTTCAAAAAAAGTTTACTTTACTAAACTTGACAAAATCAATACATTAAATATCTAAACAAAACATTTGTATTAATATATAATGTTTTCTTGTTTTTTTAAAAAGGAATTTACTCATTATTTATTTGAAAATTAATTTCACATAATCATAGAAATTTAGGTAGCACTGGTATTGTATTTTTTTCATAATAAAATTAATAAGTTTTGATAACACTTCTTTGCTGTCCAGTGTTCCATAATTCACAACAGATGCTAAAGCCAAAGATACTCACAATGCTAAATTGATGGCATCTATCCACTTTCCCCTCATGTCTTCTGTTTTAGCAAAGAATGTATAGGCTAGAGTTTGATTCTTCTGAACCATTGTGAAGGAGTGATTCCACTGAAAGACATATATAGTTGTTACAAAATATCACTGAAATACAAACTAGTTTTACATTACTGCATACAGTCAGAGGCCTCTTAGATACTATACATTTCCCAACAAAAATATTTATATATTTTTGGCACCTGCACTTCACGTACAAGTACTGACAAAAAAAGGTGTATAATAAAACTTGTGTCACTGCACACCTATATGTAGGAAATAAGTCTGTTAATTGGTAAACTTTTCTGTAGTTAAAATCAAATTCATAGACTTACTAAATAGATTGGGTATCATCATTTCACTGTTATCTTTCAAGTTACTTATTTATCGCACTAGCTACTTATACTGCAAATGACATTTAATGCTTAATCTCTAACATTCATAAATACAAACTTAAAAGTTTACCTATGTAACTCAAAATACAAGAAAATGCTACTGATGAAAAACTTTCCAACCATATTAAATAAATAAAATAGTGTTATTAATTTGAAAGAAATGCAAAGTAACTAAATTATAATATACCATAATTACTTAACAAAAATTTATGCTAGCTATTCTTTCTTTAAATTAATTAATGCTAAACTAGTTTACTTTTAAAACATATTTCAAAAATGTTTCAGTTTAATTGGTTTAAATATACAAGTTAAACTGCTTAGTAACAAGTGAAAATCAAAAACCACCACCTAGATAGAGACATGATACCATGTTTTCAGCTACTCCACAATTAAAACCTTTTCTGAAGACAAAGATTCAAATTAAAAGTGAAAACAATAAATGCTGTTTATTTTCTTATATATCTTTATATAATTTTGCTTTAAATTGAAAGCCACTGAAGAAAACAATTGTTTTATTATTATTAGTTTAAAGGTAAGTCAATTTTCCGGATGCACATAGCAATCAGAAATATCACCAATAAGCTTTATCATGACTACCTACCTTATCTGGTTTTCTCTGTTGATCTCGGCTAGATACATGTTCATCTACCTTAAACTCTGCTAATGCAATGGCTTCCTTGTAGCTGTACGTTTCACCCTGTACAGAGACATTACAGAATGACTATGTGATCAGTCAGTATTCACACAATTAAAAAGCCCATTTCTTATCAGTTAGTCAGTACAAAGATTGGTATAGAATTACACACACAAAAACTTGAATGCAAATCCTAAGATATCATATTATTCCATAATACAATCACTTTCTCATATATAAACATTAATTTCATTTTTTTTGCTGAGAATTTCTTTCCATAAACAATAAATCATATCGATGTAAACTATATAATATACTCCTCACAAAAAAATAAGCAACAAGTGTTTCCAAGCATGTATGATGTTGATATTCTGGTTGAAAAAAACCTGCTACTAATCTAAACCCCATAAAAAGAACTTGATGTCAGTGGAAGCTAAGTTAAATTGTTGAGCAAACACAAAATGACTGCCTGAAATGATCAAGCAAATTGGCAACACCACCAGTCCAAAAATGATCAGACAAATTGACATTGCCAGAAATGACTTTAATAATGTGGGACCACTAATGATCTCAATACAAGATAGTACAAGTCTTGATATTGACCAGATCAGACTATCCAGCTGTCATAGTGGTATGTTGCGCCAGTCTTTGACCAGGGCTACTTTTAGTTAAACAAGAGACCATACCATTAGGCTGCTCCATCAAAACAATCATGCTAGGAGATGACACAGTTAGCAAATTGTTTTCAGCTTGTCTCCAGACTCAAGCCCATTCACTGTTGATGTCTAGAGAGAATCTAGACTCTTTGGTAAAAAGAACATGGCACCAAAGGTTCAACCTCCAGTTATGTTGTTGTGCTTGCTCATTGTATGCATAGTTATTGATGGTGTTGTGTTAGGAGGAAATGTAGCAGTCATACTATGAACTGCATGATAACCTGAGTGACCCTGTCTCTTCATGCACTGTCCAGTCTGCCAGCCAGTACCTTGTTAGTACCCTAGAAATGATTGTACTGGGAAGCAACAGCAGTCTGTATCATCCCTCTTCACCATGCCAATGGCCTGGGTCATTCCAAACAAAATATAAGCAATAAGCAGTTATTTTCAAGACTGCAGTACTTGTATAGTACATTGTTTAAATGTGTTGATATTCTGTTATAAGAGGATCTATATATTGAGAAAAGAAATCCAAACATTATATTGCACATACATTACAGTCATCATCTCCAGAACTAAGCAATTTTGGGAAAAAATATGCAAATTGCATTCCATTTAATCTGCATACATCTTTGTACACATAAACAAAATAGGTTTCCCAATGCACAGTAGCAACTAAATTTAATAAGATAAGCTAAGATAAGATAGGTACTTTAAAGCAAATTTTTTTGTTTTCATATATGTATCTTTGCTGAAATAGATTTTCCTGCAAAATTGAGAACTTAATCTGTGTTGAATGAATCCTGACTAATTTGCTAAAATTTTCTAAAGCAAGCATAAAAAAATGAACATTCCAACAAAAGTTTTGTCATTGTATTTGAAAGTGTACAAAAAATTGAAAAAGTGTGAATAAAGCACTTTTCTAAGTACTGCTCTAAATAAGATGATTCAATCAAGTGTTGAGTGGTAGCATCCAGACATGCAGTGAACAAATTAAGTAGAACAAAACAACATTATAGTGAAACAAACCTTGTAGATTCAGATAGTTTAGTTATTTACTGTGAGAAAGCATAAATCTTATTGGCTTATTTAAAAAAAAAATGTAAAAAACAACAAAGGCAGAAAAAAAAAGAGGAATGCTTATCAGTTTCATTTTAAAACTGGTTTGTACTATCAATACAAGCACAATGATAATTAAAAACTCAAAGCATCCTGTTTTTGCATGAAGTTCATACTAACAAGCAAGCATTAGAATGGTCAGTTGAAGTTTGGTTTTTCATCTCCAGTCTCATATATGTGATGATACTGTTTGGATCGCTCTAGTTACATGAGATTGTATTGCATTATAATCAGCTTTACATGGCTCCAAAATTTAGCCTTCTTCTATTACAAATTGTTATAAGGTTAAACTAAAAATAATAATTATATTAAGTTAAATAAACAAACCATTTCTTCAAAAAAATTCACACCAACATTATGCATATATTCTTGAGCAAGCTGTCTCCCACTGATAGCACTACCATCACCAAGCCAAGATGTTCAGATGCACTGCTTTACCATCACCAAATGCTTAACAATAATTTAAAAAAAATAATTAACAGAAGCTCTAGTGAAAACTCCAACCCACCAAAAAAAATATCAAAATACATTTTACAATTTAAATTAAAAAAAAATTTTTTTTTTACATTTTTGTTTAAACCAGATAGACACAATACCACAAAAAAGTCTTGTGTTACTTGACTGTGCAAAGTAAAGATAAGTATTAGCTTATCTTTATAAATAAGCCATCTATCTTCTTGTTTGTTCGTTTTTAGGTTTTCTATTTAGCTGGTATTCTTCAGAGTAATTTTTATTAGATTTCAATTACCACACACACACTTACTCACTAAATCTGATAGAACGAAGTAGCATAGCATAAAAATGCCAGAAAATCAGGGCCCTTACTAATATTGATCAAGGTCTATATGCCTTCTGTAGACATCTGCATAATAAATATATTAAAAGAGGGGTAATTTTATTCAGGACTACCATACACCCTGCTAATTACCATCATCTGTAGTAATAAATTACCCACAGCAAATATTTATGTAGTACTCTAATATGCAAATAAAAAGATACATTCAGCATTCTCTATTCAATACAATTCCAACAACCTTACTTAATTAGGTTTAAATATTTCATGAGACACTAATTATCTCTCTCCCTCTCTCTCCAAAAAAAATCATCCCTGTAAGTTAATACAAAGTTTTCACTTTCCTAAATTTCAATGTTAAGCTTTATATCTTTGTTAAAAATTAACAAATAAAAAGTTAACCAAATAGATGAGACTAAAAATGGTAGGTGGCACAACACTGGTGAATAACTAACAATAAAATAAAGTAAAAGAAACATTATAAGCAATGAGAATGTTATTATTATCTGATTATCAAGTTTTATTTTTAAATATTTTTAAGAGTCTAGCAAATAAAAGAAGGGATCCATGATATTTATACTAAAAGCTCTTATATCATACATGGAGTGAAGACATGTTAAAAAGTTTATCATAATCCTGTCAAAATTAAATGATATATTATTATACATAATCATATTACAATTTAAGTAATATAAATGCTGCTACTGAAGATGACTGGTCAGCTAAACTTATTAATAACATAGTCATCAAATCCAAAGCATTTTGCATTAAAGGATTAAAAGATTTGTAAATTGAAATTGTGAAAAAAAAAAGAAGAAAAAATGATGGGATGATAATTTTTCATGTGCAACTATTATTGCAATTGGATTCCTTTCTGCTACTTAATAACAGGCATTATCTAGCTAACATACTACCAAAAAATTGCTAAGAATTAAAAGATACAATGTTGATGTCATATTGTTGTTAAGTACCATAAATAAAGCAAAGTTGGAATTATATAAACCACAATATAAGACATTAATGTTGACAAATGTCAAAGATATCATCAAATAATGACATTTCAATGGGTCAATAGAGATACTGTCAGAAGCAAAGATTTTCAGTTATCAAGAAAGAGAGAGAAGGTAAAATCTGACATTTTGTTCTAATGTGGCATTCTTGTCCAGAAATTCACTCAGTATCTTGTGTAAAAGCCTCACACAAATGACACCTTTGCACATGCTTCTGTTGAGTCCATTGAATGTTGATTTGGGCCAGATTGTCCTATTTCTTTATGAAGGCATCACTAAGTTCCTGCAAGGTTCCTGGTAGCACAGGAAGTCTTATATGGCAACCTGAAGTTTGAGCTGGCTACTGCTTCAAATACTGGTTGATTAACTGGACAAGATGTGGACAGGTATTATCATCCATGAGAATGAAGTTATCTCCAATAACATGAGTTTATGGCCTCACGTAAGCATCGAGGATTTTATCCTTCTACCTTAAACCTGTCATGGTGCCATTCTAGAAAACATGGAAATCAGTCTTGCGATTTCAGCTAATTCTTACCGTAAATTCCGGCGTATAAGTCGACGTGGCGTATAAGTCGAGGTTATAAGTTTGGCCTAAAAATCCTGATTTTGAGATGTACCTGCCGTATAAGTCGACCCCCTTCTCTGGCTCAAATCGCTTGGTCGGAATATTTCAATAATCAACTGCGTCATTTTCGCTGACTCATTCTTGCGCTTCACTGCGCTTTCACTCACGTGATGCTCACGCTGACTTATTCGTTTCGCCAGCATAACATGCTTGCTTGACAAATAAGGCTTTCACTAGAAGAAGTGTCACGTTTTATGCACTTTACGGTTCCTGTCTTGATTTATTGATTTATTGTCTAGAAATTTATTGATTTTCTTTTATCTGGTGTGTCTAACCTTGCTATGCTTAGCTAGGAAATTTCAATTTACAAATTTCAGTGACAAATTTTCAAATAATTATAAATCGTTGAACAAGCAAGATGTCCGGTCAACCACGAAGAAGGATGAAATATGATGCAGCATTCAAGATAAAAGTCGTTCAAGCAGCCAAAGACAGTAACAACAGCGCAACAGCTCGGCATTATTGCATAAGTGAAAAATTGGTCAGAGATTGGAGGAAGGCAGAAAACGGTATCAAAGAAATGGCTTCAACCAAATGTGCGAATCGTGGTCAAAATCAAGAAAAATGGCCAAGATTAGAAAGGAAATAGCGACATGGGTGTTATCTGAACGTCAATGTGACAGAATCGTAACAAGAGCCCTTATCCGACTGAAAGCTTTACAATGGGCAGCTAAGAATAAAGAAGACAGCATGGATTTCAAGGCAACAGTCAGTTGGTGTACCCGTTTTATGCATCGTCATGATCTGGTCATTTGTCAAAAGACAAAAATTGCTCAAAAGCTACCGAAAGATTTGGAGCACAAGATCATTTAACGGATACTACAAAAAAAGCATTAAAATCGAAAAAAAAAACAGATATGGCGGTGATTCCAAGTGGATTAACATCTGTACTGCAACCTTTGGATATATCGTTAAATAAACCATTTAAGGATTCTATGCGCACCAAGTGGAATGAGTGGATGGCATCGGGTCAAAAAGCCTACATTGCCGCCAGGAATATGCGTGCTGCATCTTTGCCTACAGTGTGTCAGTGGGTAAAGGATTCCTGGGACTCTATTGATCGAAAAATCGTTGTCAAATCATTCAAAAAATGCTCAATTACCAATGCGATGGACGGTACGGAGGATGATATGTTATGGGAAGAGGATGACGATATTCCCTCTCATCAGTGGAGCATGACATTATTCCAGAAGAGGATCCTTACGATGACCATTTGAATGATGAGGAATGGGACTTTGTGTTTTGATCGATCTCATGTTGAGTAGGATTACTATTTTTATACTAATTTATTATTTATACTATTTTATAAATAAATACCTATATGTCATGTCATATAATTTTGATTTGCGATGGTTTTCTCTAATCTGAATTTACTAGAATTCATGTCATAAAAAACGTCACCGCCGTATAAGTCGAGGGTGGATTTTTAAACTTGAAATTTGGTGTCAAATTTTCGACTTATACGCCGGAATTTACGGTATCCACACCATCAACGAGCCACTCCACAGCAATCACATTCAGCAAAGTTAGCATCATGAAAGTTCTTCCCTGACCTTCTCCACACTCTGGCACATCAATCTGTAAGGTTCAGACAAAATCTGGACTAGTCTGTGAAAAGCACAGGGGTCCAATTTCTCACAGTCCATCCTATATAGTCTACAGCCAGACCCACTGCACCCTGAGGTGGTCTTGGTTAGTGGTAGCTAGATACAAACTTTTCTTGACTGCATGCCATTAGCCTAAGGTTTGTTCAGCACAGGTTGAAAACCTGCTGCCTTTTGAAGGTAAAATTTCAATTCATTGATATCCATAAAGAGTTACTTTGCACCCACAAGACCAAAAAGCAATTCTATCAAATGTCTTGTCAACTTGGATGGGCCTCCACCGTGACATCTAACTGCAACACCAAAATTTTGATATCAAGTCAAGTGCTTCTAATATACTAAGATTTGGTTGATTTTTAAGAAAATGCCACTATGTACACACACAAGAAAGAGATGTTACACAAATTGAAACACACTTTATCAATTATCAGAGAATTGTAGGAAAATGCTATTCTCAGACCAAAAGATAAATATTTTTTAAACACCCTGGATATCTTTAGACAAAACCCAACTTTGCGAAAACTATTTATGTATTGGTTTACTAAGAAAAAACAAAAAAGCAGAATCTCAGAAAATACGTATTCATATTACTTACAATAACATGGTGTGTATTTTTTTCAGATAAACTTAAATTTGACTTATTTTTAGTTCTCTTGAATTTGAATTCTGCATTGAAAATTCTAATTTCTTTTAAGTTCAATGATATAAAAAAGTATGGCTCAGATAAAACTGGAAAAACAAGTGGTTTCAAATCAGTACAACTATTAGCTATAGCTTTTTCATTTTATCAGTCAAATAGTTACAAAACTTCTTCCTAGTACCTTTTTAGAAATAAGGTGATCAATATTTCAAAATAATATTATTGGCATTCATGTCTGAAATCAGTAATCAATGCAATGCATTGTTCATCGTAATTCTTACAGGGATAATATTAAGTATACTTAAAAAACTTAGAATAAGCAAATTAGTTGATACACTAATTTAATCCTATCTTAGTAATCTACTGAAACCTACAAAGATACCATCTAGCCAATTAAATATTGTTGAAGAACTATACTTAAATAAATTAAACTACATTAACAACAACATTTAAATATTGTAACTAATTAATGGATCACTGGAGAAGTAGCACCAAGTCTGTGATGTTATTTTACATGAAAGTGGTAAAATAGCTGGGGGGAGGGAAAAAACAAAATCTGGTTATGACTGTAAAGTGAGGAAATTTTCCACACTAGCAACACACCTGATCTAAATGTGAACAAGCTTATTTGATATAAAGATAGCTTTACCTAAAAATTGCAAATGTATAAATGAAAACAAAGCATCACACTAATTAAAAAAAAATTTCAGAAAATTTGGAGGCCAGAACTAAAAAAAAAACAACAAAAAGCAGAAAACACTCCAAGAAAGTTTGTAAATTAACTGAATTACAGAAAAATGGTAATGGAAAAGTAGCTTTCTACAAACACAACATGCAAATTCTGTTGTTTGATAGTTATATATATTTTAATATTTTTTGTTGAATGCATTTCACAAAAATATTTTTCTACAATTTGAAAATTTTTCTAAATAAATTATATTCATAGTAGTAATAAGCATTTATTTGATAAAATAATAGATTTAAAACTTTGCTACTGACATTTTTTTTTCATTTTAAAATATTATGCACTTTTATAGTTTGTTCATATATACATATTTTTTTCAGGAAATTCTAGTAGTAATTAAGTGGGGCATATTATTTGAGGGTGAATATTATTTACTACTAGCATGTTGAGAAAAAATCTGATTACAAAAGTATTTAAAAATAGATAGCAAAAAATGAACATCTAATTATTTATAGCAATTTCTAAGGCTTGCTAAGAATACAAGATAGCAGTTAGAACATAAAATTAGCAGATACTTGCTTAGATATTTTGTTCAAAACTGCTGATGTCTTCCTAAAAGTTATGCAGTTGAAATTCTTGAACAGCCAGATAGATGCTTTAAACATTTGTAATAAATTTTAAAAATTGTTTACAAAATAAATAAAATAATAAAGAAACTCATGAAGAAGAGTGTCTATTTACTAGGGATGTTCAAATAAAACCCATCTGAAGATACCATAATGGCAATGGTATTTCAGCCTGGTTTCATTTGAACATCCCTAGTTCAAGCAAAATATAGCAGTAAACTTTCTACTGGTGGTTAGTTGAAACATTGTGGCCAAATGCAGATGATCATAAACACTAAATGAATGACCATACTAAAATAGTAAACATGCTGTCATGCTAACTCATGCCAAATGCCAGAAATTGTACCAGACTAGTACTGGTGGATGAACATTATAGTCATGCAACTAATAATGTTACATAGAAAAAAAAACTAAAAAAACAAACACTTTCAGCTCTTGGCAAAATATTACAGTGTAGGTGACATTATTCTAGTTTTTAAATTTGAAGAAATTTTTTAATTCAGCAGGTAAAGATAAAAACTTACTTATATGGGCAGGAGTTCTCAATAAAATGAGCTTATGTAAAATTACTACTCATATTCTAGTAAAAGAAAACCAGTTTACAAAGACAATTCTGTCATATACAGCGGTGTGAAAAAGTCTTGCATAAAAATAATTTTTCCTGTAAATTAGCTCGCATTTTGTCGAAAGCAGTTGTTATCAAATCTTGTTCATTAAAGTATTTCTATATTACTGTTGTGCATCTATTCCAATTATATCAAGCATATTGTTTCATTGTAAGAAAAGTTATAATTTTTAGAAAATCATTTGAATCAAATCAACGAGTGCAAAAGTGTTGCATAAAATCTAGACAGCTATCTAATCAATTCAGATTCAATTCCAGTTATGCAGAAAGTGATCAGATCTATCAATAATGAGTAGAATATCCGAAATTCTTGATAACTTGTTCACAATGATGAGGCATGCTGGCCGAATTTCCCCTGGCTGCAGAGTCGGTCAAGTGCAACCTGGATGGTATTTCTCGGACACTGATCGCCGAACATACACCCGACCTGCCGAGTGGACCCTTACGAATTTGCTTTCGTTGGAAAACAACACTCGGGAACACTGGGCCACGGTCCACTGGAGATGGTCGTGAGCCCACTGCAGTCGCTTTCGATGATTGTCCAGACTTGATGAACGGCTTTTTCTGTGCCAATCGCCCGAACAGTCCCATGTGGATCAAAAGCCGTCTGATGGTGCACGAGGCCAAATGGATCCCATGGTGCCTTGACAAGGTGGTCTGGATGTCGGTGGAAGTGTGGAATTGGTCCGAGTTCGACACGCGGGCGATCAGATGATCCTGTCAAGCTGTCATTTTCCGCGGTCTGCCGGCTCTGCGTTTCGAAATTAGGCTCCCATTGGCTTTCCGACATTTCAGGGTGCTAGATATCGACTGATTGCAACCGATACGATCCGCAATGACCCACTCAGTTTCACCATCTTCTTTCATGCGAACGATTGTGGGCTGTTCGGGGGTCAAATATCGGGCTCTTGGCATCACTATATTGAACAAAAATTAATCAGAATAGTGGAAAATGATGGTTTTTCATATTTATATTCTAATTTTTTGTAGTTTATGCAACACTTTTGCACACACCGATTTCATGCAAATTATTTTATAAATATTTAAATTTTGACTGTGCAATTACAAAATGGATTTTAGTGTTATAAATTGTTTAAAGACACCGATACCTTTCAATTAAAACATAAAACAAACAATAGTTACTAATTTTTACAAAATAAGAACCCATTTTCTAAGTCTAGTCATTTTTATGCAAGACTTTTGCACACCGCTGTACGTTGTCTTCAAGACATCTCTACTAACTTTTGTTCAAATGCTTCTATGACAAAAGTGGTCCTCTAAAAAGATCACTTCTTTTCCATGCATTTTCTGAATTTATTAAGTTGTTACAAAAGTTTTGTCAATTTTTTGGGTTCATTTTTTGCATGCTTGTGAAGGTGTATGTAGATCAGTTATATATTGTTTTGTAGCATGTGCTTTGTCATACATAATGCAAAACCTACCTTTCTAAAAATCATAAAATGGATATTTCTTTCGGGATTCTGAGTGAAGCAGGGATAGAAAAGCTTTTCGTGTCATTTTGCTCCACGAATTCAAACTAGGCCACAAAGCGAACAAGGCAACTCGTAACATTAAGCAAGCATGGGGCGAAGACACAGCAAATGAGCGCACCTTACAATGGTTTGCAAAGTTTCGATCAGGAGATGTGAGCCTTAAAGATAAGGAATGTAGGTGATGTCCTTCTCATGAAAAATGGATCCTTTATGACAATCGCAAATGATCAGCACAGTGGCTCAACATAGACAAGGTGCTTAACCACATTCCAAAACTGAGCCTCCACTCAAAGGAGGTCATGGTCACTGTTTGGTGGACTGAAAATGGTGTCATCCACTATAAGTTCTTGCAACCTGGTGAAACCATCACAGCTAAAAGGTACTGTCGTGAATTAAACGCTGTTCATCAGAAACTCTCCCAACAACAGCCAGCATTGGTGAATCTAAGAGGCCCAATCCTGCCATGACAATGCTCATTCTTTATGTTGCAAAAGTGACTCTTCAGAACTGAACATGTTGAGGGTACGAAATTCTCCCTCACCCAGCCTATTTACCAGACCTTTCTCCTATAGACTACTTACCACCTTTTCAAACACCTCAACATCTTCCTCTATATGTAATCCTTCTCCAACCAGGCAACAACTGAAATTGCCTTCCAACAGTTTATCGACTCAAGAAATCCAGATTTTTTCAAAATGGTCTAAATGTGCTTGTAACTTGTTGGCAGAAGTATGTTGATTGTAATGGAACTTACTTTGATTAATAAACTTCACATTCAGCAACAATATGAAGTCTCAATGTTGTGGTAAAAAAAACATCAAAATGTTTGTAACAACCTAATATTTTAAGGCCAGAATAGGATAGTTTTTTTTTTTCAGGATTAAAAAAATTTTTTTTCTATGTATGCCAAGATGTAACACCATCAAGCTTTAAAGTAAACATTCATCAAATGTGATACAAAAGATAACCCAATGGAACTGAAAAATGTGTTCTGCTGCACATTTCTGAAGTGAAGCAGCAGTTGAAATATAATTATATGACCATAAGAATAACACAAATCAAGATCACCTCCAAAGGAAACAAGATGAAGCTTATAACATTTCTTTTTTTGCATCCACCCCTCAATATAACTTGAATTATACATTTTAGAATTGTAGATATCATCAATTTTTCATTTTAAAGAATTATTATAAAAAATATACAAAATCAAAATTAATACATTGTACAGTGCATTAGTGTTTGGTAAGTGAACTCTATTTTATATAGAGCATGACAATTTTTCATGTTTCCATACAAATTATCAAGGCATGATTGTGGAATGCCATTCCAAGTATCCTGTAGCATTTTCCACAATTCGTCCAAGGTATTTGGTTGCTGTTTGACTTCCTCTGTAGCCATATAACCCCATACAGCCTCAGTGATGTTCATATCAGTTATTTTGGACAGACCAAGAAATCTTTGTGAGTGTTCCATCAGCCTCTTTATATTCCAAATATTTTTTTCACCACATTGGATGTATGCTTATGGCCATTGTCATGTTAGAGGATGAGAAGATAAATCACCATCTAATGAGGTCTTCCTGGGGAAATGGCATGATGTAGATAAGAACTGCTTGCATCTGTCAGAAGTTAGTATATTTTTGATTTTATGAAAATCTCTGATAGCCTTAATTGGTATGCAGCTCCACACGTATCATTCCACCTTTATACTTCACCGTAGCTGTTGTATACTAACTGTTATATTGCTCCTAAGCCTGCGTTTGAACAAACTGCCAATGATTATTGCCAAAAAGATCAAACGTGGACTCATCTGTAAATAGCACCTTTTTCTCAGGTTTAATCATCCCACTGATTTATTTCTGCTGTCCATTTCAACCTTGCTGTTTGGTTACCTTCCCTCAGCAAAGGGTTTTGGGCAGCTACACATCCAATGAAACCACTCTACATTAATATGTATCTTTATGTTCTTGAAGAAATGTTAACACCTGTACTTGCAGCTAGGTCATTTGCAAGATCTCTACAGGCCTATTGTCTATCACATAAAGAACCTATCTAAAGATATATAATATTCCTTTTAGAGAATTTGGGCTTTGTTCCTCAACCACTTCTATTCACAACAGTACCAGTTCCATGTATCCCCAGTGTCTTGCATACAATTACTTTTGAAACATGAAGCTGGGCTGCAATCTGTCACATTGAGTAGCCTCTACTAGCTATGAATGATTTTTATACACTTGTCATGTGATATTTCTCTCTCAAAAAACCACAGTATTCACCACACTACAAGGATATCACTGCCTATAATTTAATAGTCCTTCTGCAGGTGTGGCACTTTCTGATTGCTTGCATGACAACCATTCACTATGTACAATATGAACACATGACTGTACCATGGAGCATTTCATTTTTACAAATAAGATGCAATTCTATCACATGCTATTTGCATTTTATACTCAGTTTCTCGTGTTTCCATAATTCTTTCTGCTACTGTATGCATGCATGTAACATAAAAGCTGAAAACTTTGCTACTTTTTCACTTGGGTTCATAAAGTTAAACCTTATTCAAATTCAAGAAATATTAACTCTGTAGACATTTTAAATGTTCCAGAATTTAACATTACACAGAGCTAAACCATATTAAATAAAACTTTCAGATATATCTGAATTTTTCAGATAAAAGATAAAAACTCCAATCTATGTTGCTAAGACTGAAAACATCCAAACACAAACCAGTCTGGTCATACACAACAAAAGCTGAAATTTTTTCTATGCTAAGCGCAGGCAGCAAAGAGGAGTCCTAGAATCTAAGCCTACTGGGTGGGCATAGCATATCTACAAAACGTAGGTTCAACATTGTTCTTACCCACAAGAAATTTGTCCACCATCTAATGGAGGGAGGCAGGAAAAAAGAAAAAAAAAGAAAACAACAAAAACAAAAACAAACAAAAGGTAAGTCAAATGTACATAACTGGAGATTTTTTACTAGCATAATGTCATTATTCACACGTTTAAAAGCCCGGGAAACAAAAAAAGTTCATTACACAATTTTAAATAAAAGAAAAAACATTTTCCATGTGAGACATGTCTGCCCGTCTTGTATAAATACTTTCTTAAGTTCAGCATTATGCAAAAGTGGTTAACAATCAGCGACTGTAATCACATATAGTGTTTACCAAGAAACTATTATTATTATTATTATTAAACAGAACTTTCAAATATAACATTTCTTTACTTATGTAACTCCAAACTAATACATTTAATACAGATCAACAACCCTGCTACTTTCCACTGTTCAGTTTTTTTTTTTGGCTAAATTGGTTTATAACTATCACCTGCTTCTTGTATCTTTATTTAATATAAAATAAATCTTTTTTAAAGCAATTTTGCTCATATCTTAATTCTCAGAACTTTTAACAACTTCAGCCATCATATTTCATGAATTTTTCATATTAATAACTAAATTACATAGGTAATTTCATTAATAAACTTGGGAATGATCTTAAATGTTGCTGCCACAATTTTTAGTTTAGATTTCCTTTACTTCTTGCTATTTGTTCTCAAACTTGCTGCTAATAATGGTTGCCATAAACATTGGTAAAACAAATGGTAATTCTCTAATTATTTAACACAAGAGAAGCTATATTACAAAACATATCTGCTGTGGTGAGTATCACACTTCTAATGCAGATCTAATCTAATAGCTTAATGCTGACAAAATACAGAATAATCCTCAGCCATGCCATTTAAACAAACACTAGATAGCCTTTTTCTTTCTAAGTACTAAAGTACAGAAGAGGTGTTTCATTAAAAAATAACAAATCAGTGAAGTATGCATATACTTTTATTTACTAGTTTATTTCACTCATGTTAAAAATTTTAAAAGAACAACTTGAAATTAAAAAGTCATACAGTATTATAAAAATAAACCAAAAAACTCACTGTTATCACCTAAAAAAAAGATGTGTTCAACAACATCAACCCACTCCAAATCTACATTTAGTTGTGAATAATAATTATAAGAAAAAACTTGTATTAGTCAAATACCAAACTCAGACAGTTATGTAGTGTATAGATACATTCTGCATAGTAAATGCTACTTGAAGAAATTATAGTTTAAGCAAACATAAATTTGGTTGTCAAAAAAATAATAAATTTATCAAAATTCAGCTATGAAATGTTTTAGTGGTTTTATATAATGTAAAAATTCATGCATAGTCTTTTTTATTTATTTTTATTATTATTCATTTCTTTCATTTCTAATCTATTTTCTTTTTCCTTCAAATCATTATGATAACCACAACCATCTAACATGGAGTAAAATAAAGAAAATATTTATGCAAAGGAGAGCAGTGTTGATAAGACGTCCCTGGAGACTCAGTTAAAAACAGGCATATAATAAAGCTAATAAAAGTTTGTTATCCTTGTCAAATATGTAGAATTTATTAGCACAAGAAAAAAAAAAACTCTAAAGTAGTGATAGCAAAATTTTATTGCTAGATTTCCAATTGGTATGTCAAATAAAGGATTTAATTGGGTAGAGTGTCATATGGTACTAAACTACTCATTAATTTTTATAAAAAAACGGAAATCAAGCCAAACCTGTAGAAACAGAGATTACAAAGCTAAAATTTGACAGAAAGGTGCTCAACCTACACCTGTTTTCACTATGCAGAGTTAATATGGCTGAAGATAAAAGCAGAGAGAAGCCAGTCAAAAAAGATAGACTGATCCTATTTCACACAAATTTTATAGAAAAAAATACACACATATATATATATATATATAAATGCTCACCCTCGATTTGCACATCAACATAACTTTGTCAAACAGGAAAATATACCTAAGCAATGAAAACAAAAAAATTTTAAGCATGCTGCTTTCATGAGTTACAACAAAATAAATGTATGTGGCAGGGAACAGGATTAGTTCGTTACTTTTTATATTAACCTTACAAGAACTGTCAAGAGATTACCTACCAACAGTCAGTAATGTGTTTACAATTGTCATTTCATTTTACTCATTTTTTTCCATAAAGAATTTTGAATTCTTTAAAGCATGAAACAATTTGTCATAAAACAATTTAACTATTCAAGAATTTTAAGTATGATTAGATCTCCCCATATTAATGCTTTTTTCTGTAGCTGTAGAATCAAAATGTTTCTTTAAACAAATGTCAATAAATATTACATTCTTTTTACAGTTAAAATGGTAGAATTTTTACCCTAAATGGTTGCCAATTTTTTCTCCTACTACTCTGAAGGGGAGAGAAAGGGTCAATCAAATGAAAACTTCTACAAAACCTGCCAACAGTACATGACTCACCTAGGACGAATTTTAGTGTCTATGTGTGACCTCACTTTTAGCTCACCATCTTTCTGCAGTCGGCCATAATCCTTTAATGAAGTGTTTTGAGGCTATGATGGAGACAAAATAAAACGGTAAAAAAAACATTAAACAAAATGGTGACATTCAAAAAATTTGCAGAAAAAATATTTTATACAATCTTGATTATGATTCAAATTTCCTGTTGGCACTGGCAGATTGTAGTTAATTCTTTGGTTTGCAACTTTTGTTTTACTGAATTTAAAAATGAAAAAGAAACCATTTAAGAAAGTCAGCCAACTTAACTAGAACATCAAAAGAATTTTACATTTGTTATTCTTTTTCATCCAGGCATCTATAATTTTCCAAGACCAATTAGTATGGTTTACATCTAAAGTATTTAGTCAAATTTACAAACTTTTAATGAAATCTTCTAGGGAACATTTCATATTAAATCAATGTCAAATGCACCAAAAAAGTATTAGATTTCTTTGATTTTTCTACTGTTTTGCACTCTTTTCAATGAAAATGTGTATACATGTACTTCTTCTATTGTTTAATTATATGCCTTCAGCTTGTCACATTCTGAGAACTACATGTGACAGACATTTCAGAGCCATCTTGAAAGAGGAAATACCAATAAGATGTATTAATAGAACCTAGAATGGAGAGACAAAGCCATCTATTATTTAAATAATTATTTTGACTTCTATAACGCGTGGTTCAGGCTATATTATGTGAAGAATGTATTTGTCTTAAGGAAAGTTTAAAAAAATTTGCTAAGATAAGTACACAATTAAGGAAACAGGTCTAATGAAAATTTTAAAAAGCTGGATTTTCTAGAGAAGTTTAAATGTTGGTGCTATAAATTTTGCTAACAGTAGAAGTACTAGAAAAGAAAATCATGTAAATTTGCAGAAATGGCTAGGAGGAAAGAACTTTAGCATGTACTTGTACATATAGCAAATCCAATAAATTACAAATACCATCTTACTGTAGTAGTAGTAGTAAAATTCAAGTCAGTCAAGACAAGAGATGTAAGTATAGTACAATTTTCAAAAGATCTGAAGATGAACAAAACATTTAGAAATAAAGACAAGAAAGAAATGGTCAACACAAAACAGCTAAAATGAGCAACACAAGGACTAAGTCAGAAAGACTTCAAGAGGGAAATGGTCTTGTTTGCATAATTGCTCAGTGGGGAAGTCCATGCCCTTTCCCCACTCTCTCCACCTGGATGTGTTCCTGCTAAAACCTGTGTCGCAGTTTTTATTGTACTTGATATATAAACTGTATTTACAGAGATTAATTCAAACAAATGAAGAAAATGATTTAGCCTGCTGAAGATTGAAGACATAATCTGCTAAATACTATTGATGAATCTATGAACTTTTTTATATATACAAAGATTTACCCCAAAACAAACAAATGAACTACTCAAGCAAAGAGAACTAATAATCTCATATACTAGCAAAATCATTTGCTAAAGTTCAAGATCAAATGATTAAAAAGTTTTTGTTCAACTTCCATAAACATTAAATGGCAGTCTTTCACCTCCAATAGTTGATCTGATGTAAGATTTCACCCTCTTCAAAACCAAAAAGAATCTTTCTCTAGATGTTGTGACCAGCAATGTAAAGGTGATTTTTCTTACTTCAATACTTTTGAATATCCTGCAAGCAATGTCTACAATTTGGTAACTACTGCATGAATGCTGCAGTTATATGCAGCTAAACTTAATTGAGATGTTATTGCAGCACAAGCTAAAGATTCTAAATTTATCTTATTAATGTGGATAGAGTAGTTTTAAAAAAAACTCCTCAATTCTGTCAATGTCCATGAACTTAAGCTGATTGAATATAAAACACTTCCATAAATTCAAAAAGTTTTCTTTATTTATATACTGTCACTCAGATTATGTAATGAAATGGTTAATACTGGTGTAGTAAGCCTTTCTTATCTTATGCTTAAAGTTTGTTCACTCATCGATGGTTTGCTATTGGTGTTGGTAAAAAAATCAGTTAATAATTCTGATACTTTATTGATTCTTGCCAATCTTAAATGCAAAGATGTGGAATTTTCTGGGTTCAAATTAATCTCAATACCTATGCTGGAAGCAATGCATTCTGCTCTCTCAGACCTGACCATTTGCAGCTCAATACTTGCAATAACACAAAACCACTGGAGTGCATTTGTCACCCTGAGTAACTTTTCGAGCATATGAAAGTAGAAAATGAATGAGGCTGATTTTATTCTCGTTGTAAAACCAGTAGCCTCTGTAAGTATCCTTTTGTTTTAACATAGTTGCTTCTAGATCCAGAATAGCTTCATACTTCAAAATAATTTTGTTGAAAGCTTTGTACAAATACAGTTATCACATTGCAGCTGTTAACTTTAAGAGTCAAGCAAATGTGCTGAGAACTTTGACATGAGCTCTATTTTCTTGCAAATAGCTGTGATGTTATAGATGTTTCACCCAAACACAAGTGATGGTACTCTGCCCATGCAATAGTCTTACGATATTTACTTTCCACATCTGAAGAGTACATGCATATTTTTCCACTTGAAAAATCCCTTATCAATAAACATATTTCCTTCCTTTTCTCCTTTTCTTAAAGAATGCCTGAAAATATGACAGCAAGGAAAATAGTAAACAATATCTTCTTTTAAAAACTATTCAAGCCACTCATGCATTTGGAAGAAATTTTGTGAAAACCTATGCCCATTTTTTTGGACAGGAAAGTGCTCTAGCCTTGGTTGCATGAAAGTATAACTTTTGGATTTGTTCAAATCACTCAATGTAGCACCTTCTATTCTTTAAAGGGTGTAGGAACTGCCATGATGATAGCTAAATCTTGTAATGCTATTTCAAAAAGCCATTTGCTTTTCTCCTTGACTCCCTGGTAAAGCCTTAGTGGCTGCCTTACTCTCACTTTGAAAATTTTTTTCTGTTATTTTTTCTGGAAAAATCTGCATATGATACCTTGTATTTCCATTATTTTTAATGGCATCTATTTGTAAAACAACCAGAAACTGGGACTGCAGGACTGGCTGATGATACAGCTTAACATATACCCTACAAGGGAACTGCCTTTGGCTAGAGATGTAGTGTTTATATATGCTTGATGTTGGTGATAAGGTTATCTACAATTGTCTTTTATCCAAGGACCACACAAATCACCACCCTTTATGTACTGGCATAGATGTGGAGGTTAGCAATGCATTCCAGAGATAACTTGTACATTATTTGTTCTTTGACTACTCCAAGTACTAAGTGCATGGCAATCAACATCTCACAATTTGAATATAAATGATTCAATATAAGTAATAAAAACAGTAAATTTGCATTTGCTAAAGTTAAACACAGAAATTATCAATTCCAGAAACTTTTTCACCTTTATGATAATATAGTGGACTCCAGTTATTAGCAATTTGGATAAACAGAACTGCTGATTATTGTAACCAGATTTTCTGGGAACCAATGACATTCTATTCTTTAATGTGTACATGGTTCAAACTATTAGCAATGTCATCTTCTTATGGACAACTTTTTGCGTTTGAGTCAGAGAGAGTAGACATTGCAAGAGCTCTCAGTAATTATGCAGTGTTCATGTTAGTGGTACTAGTGACAACACAAATCAAACTAAGTTCTGTCTTCCTTAGCATGGATAGCAGCAGTTAACTCAATAACCAAGCACATGTGTAAAGCATAAAAGAATATGAAAAACTATAATCTGATCTTACCTTACATGCTTAAAAATATGATAGCTAATGCACATAACAAGAAAAGTGAGAAAGATAAAGTTCTGAGACAACAAAATAACGTGAATTTTACTGCAGTTTGCTGAAATTTCACTACCATAATGCATCAACTGAGAATTAATGTTTATTGTACAATATAGAAATAGCAATGCATGCATAATGATAATCAGTGGAAAGGGGTGAATTATATAAAAAGCTAAAATATAGATAAAATGAAAATGTAACATTTGACCAAATTTCTATGCTACTACAACAGTCAAGAGGTATACTACAGACTACCACAAGCAACAAGAATCCAACATTTTATGTTCAATAACAAAAAAGTTTAAAAAACATTTTGACTTTCTTTGATTTTCAAATCTTTGAGTCAGATAATGCAAACCCTCCCCCCACCAGTTGATACTCCTGCCTTCAAGATATAGGTATAACATACCTGAGACCTGATACCATCATTTGGTCAAAGAAAACAAGGCAGATTTCATTAATTGAGTTAACAGTCCAATAGGAAGACAAAAGAGAAAAGGGAAACAAAAGGAAGAGGGCAAAAGTACAAAGACTTCTGCCAAGAAATCAAGGTGGATGAATGAAAAGTATGACTTTTCTCAGTAGAATAAGATGCCATAGTACTACTGAAAAGATTAGTGGGGAAACCACGTGTTTCTTATCTAAACAGTACAAAGCAGCTTCAGTGAGAGTAGGGAAATAGTATCAAGGTGGCTATGGTTTAGAAGTTGTTTATGGAGTGGGGAGTGCCTAGCTAAGCTGATGAATGGTGGAGCACTGATCACCCCCCCCCCATGGTCCTATGAATGATGGGCCAAAACCAGGTAAAGGACAGCACATAATAGATAAGGAGTTCATTAGAAGTACTTTTCATATATTTGAAAATTATATTATGTAGAAATTCATAATGGCAGACAGATTTTCTGATGAGATCTAAAGTATAAAAATAAAGAAATATCTGCAATTAAATATTAGGAAATGTTTATTTGGTAATCTTGATTAGCTCTCTGGAATACTTTCCCAAAACAATGTTAAGCAGAGTTGTTGTTTTTTTTTTTTTTAAAAATAAAATCCATTTTTTGGCAAAGAGCGCACCCCAAAAGTTAAAAAGGAAATTACATTTAAAAAAAAAAGAAGAAGAAAAGGGAAGCATATACAAAATAATATACAATTTTTTTAATTTAAGGATTAAAGAAAAGTCTATCAAATCACTAATTTATTCTACACACATTTTTTTAAAAACAAAAAAAATACCCTTACCCTTCTGCCATGTAGCTTAATTTAATTTAGATGCCAGATTAAAATGGTACAATATGCTGCCCAGTAAAGTTACTGAATATGAACAAAAAAATGTCTGATGCTCTGACTTACCATTTGGAGGTCAACAATACTGAAAAAAAAAAAAAAACAACAAAAAACATGAATCTTGATTTGTAGTAATGTGTAATAATTCTGGAATTTTAAAATTATCTCACAAAGTTAATTCATCAAATTAATATTTTGAGTAATTATAATTTGCATATTTGGTCACCACACCATATATAAAAGCAAAACAAGCAAAATTCTTTTTCCAGGGGTGTAAGTATAAAACAGAATGATACACTTCAGAAAAATATTTAAAAAATCATAGCATTATTAATCTGTTTAAATTACAGTGTACTGACAACATTGATCAAACATTGGTGGCACTTGAAAATGAAAATATCCACAGGGCATGACATCATACAGTACCATGTGTGTCCAACTTTAGCTTCAACACAAGCGTTGAGTGGATCTTATGAACTGTCAGCCAGCACATGTGGATATCAGGGTGTTTTAAAACTTCTGTGACTAACTAGCAATGGCTCTGTGGCCTGAGATTATACTGATGGAGACAGTGTCCCAATATTCTTCTCAAGAAGATTACGTGAACTTTGCATGTATATATTATTCAGCCACAGCATCACTGCCGGCCCGGTGGGGCAGGTGGTAGCGGGTTAGCTCCGTAAGGGGACCGTTGCTCCTGTACCGGGTTCGATCCCAGGCTGGGGTCGGAGGAGAGTTGTCGCTGATGATCGCCATAGCGTGAAACAGCTGTACGACGTCTCCTTGGTGTCCGACGTGAGAGAGACCTCCCGGGTCCTTGGGGCCCACGGTGGGGGGACCGGGCCGTTTGTCGGCTCGACGAACATCTCTCAGTAACGAGGAGGACTCGACAGAGAACAGGCCACTTGTCTTTATATGGGATGCCATGCATTGCAAGAACCTCGTTCGGAAGTCCAACTCGCTCAACAACAACAACAACAGCCACAGCATCATTCACATTTTCAAGAAAACACCACAGATTTTCCACCATGGCAATACCAAATTTAGGCATCTAACTTAAGTAATCTGATATACAGGCACCAACCATAAAAAAAAAGAAATAAAAAGTGAAAACAGAAATCACTAGAAACCAGATTAAAACCAAACAGCTAACCGTGTTAAAAATATTACTGGCAAAGATATCTTTGTAATTGAGCATTTTATTAAAAACAAAAAAAAAATAATACCTGTTTTGGATTTCTTCTATCAGCAACAGGGCTTCGTTGTCTCGTTTAACTTCATTTACATACAAAGACAAATCCTGCAAATAAACGTTTTTTAAGCAAGTTTGACTAATGTATGAGTAATAAAACAAACAAATATAAATTTATTTATAACAATGTCAGATTTATTATTGTTATTTCTGTTTTAAACAAAAAATTGCATATTTCTGTGATCTAGTAACTTTCAAGAGACTATGTTAGCACCAAAAGTGTCAATTTAAAATATTTTGAACATTTATACAAAGAAATTAAGCAAATTAAAAAGCATAAACCTACCTGACTTGTAAAAGTAATTTCAAAAAATGACTTTAATTTATCATTAATTTGCAAACAAACAAATGTGCTCTTACTTGCTAATTCTACATCTGAATCATCTATAAATTTTAAAAATGTCTGTTGTTTTTTTTTTTTTTTGTTTCTGTGAAGTGACTGATAAAACATGAAAGAAATACTATTGTAAATAACTAAAATCTCAAATTCTTCAGACTTTCATGTTGCTAGTATATTTATTCTTTAAGTGAGAATAAAACACCATGAGTAATGGCAAAAAAGCTGAGCTTTTGGTAACTTTGTAATCATCTTTATCAAAGCAATAAGACAAAAAAAAATAACACAAAAAATATCCAAAGGAAAACAAATAAATAAAGATTATGAATTGTCCTGGATGTAGAGAAATTTTTAAAAACAATTAATAACATGTAAACAGTGTTTAACTGTGTTCTAATTTAAGTATAGAATGTTTTGTTTGAAAACCAAGCATTGTCAATTCAAAGGCCCTTGTTTCTATTAACATTATATTGTTGGGAAATGAAAACAGTCAGTTTGATTTCTCTCTCTTTTTTGTAAAAGTCACATGCTAAAAATTTGCTAAGACACAAATGAGAGAATTGTTATGAATAGCAAAGATTTGAGATAATTGCCCCCATGGACTGATTTTGCATTCAAGAAATCTTCATATTTAAAGGATTTCATGCTTGACTAATGCAGACTTTTTCATAACTACCTGGAAGAATAAATACCATGGATCTTTGGCAGCACTTAAGTTATCTGGTTTACCTCAAGTTCACAAAACTGATGTACCATTCAGACCCATGTACAGACACAGAAAAATGCATGCATGCATGCAAAATATTGGTTTCCATTATTTCTCTCCTTGTTTACTTGTTTGTTTGATTGATTCCTTTGTAAGGAATTTCATTTTCTTCACACAAAAAAAAAAAAAATTAAAAGCATAAAATTAGATTCTTCTGATAGATTTGAAAATTTTGATGTGTTTTTGTTTACCAACATTTTATTTGATAAAACCTATCAAACTTATGCTTTTCAATAAGTTGTTCTTCTGATAATACTGTCCTTAAGAACAGATTTCTCACTGTGAAACATTACAGATTTAGTTCACCTGTCTTTCACATTCATCATTTGACCAGCTGATTTTGTATTTATAGAAAGGAGCAGCTGCTAGAGATTCACCTCTGTTATCAGTTTTATTCAACTCACACATGGAGTTTTGAAAAACTAGCTATAGATTTCACTTCTAATGCATGCTGATGATACTTGTACTTTTCGTTGTGTGGTCACATGGTCACAATTCTTTAGTTGTTTCTCTCTCATCTTAATTTCAACAGGTCTTCCATACCATTTACGTAGAACTAGTAGTTAATAACACACTTTCCTGTCTGGATATGAAAATTAAAAAAACAAATATATATCTGGATGACTGTAGCAATCATTCTGCTATTAAATTACTTCAAACTTTTCAGTTACTGCATCTCTAATTAGTTGATTAAGAAAATTATCATCAATATAAGTTTAGTTGAAGCATCTGACCCAAATGTCAGTGAGCTAAGTTTGTAAAATTTTATTGTTTAGATTTATATGCCAGCTGAGTCATTTTAAACATTTGTTAAACTATCGACAACATACTACTTAGCTGTTGCACTATTAATGCTAGTTAGATTTGAAGTATTTATAATTTTATTTTATTTTTAGTCCATAATTAAATATACAGTAACACTATCATAAATTATCATATATATATATATGTAAAATTCAGAAATATCTTGTGCTACTGAAAATGTCCATTCTTTAATTTTTACTGTATCATTAAAGCTTTTCATTTTGCAACAACAATTTTATCTAAAAATCAAGATCTTTTTTAAAAAAAAAAAAAACTTTAAATGTTTTTTTGTTTTCCATTTGCAATATTTGGGGTAAAAACCATTGTACACGCATTTCCATCTATTATAATAAGTTGAATGTAAAGGATGTGGTAAAATATCAACTATGACTCCAGCATTTGAAATGTGATTAACTCATTTAATTAACATAATTACATCCAGAATCCCATTCTATCCAAAATATATTTAACTGTTTGTACCAAATTATGTACATGGTTTGCTAACCCAATCATTAGAATCAACAGGATTTTTATTTATAATTGTGCATATCTAAATTAAATCTCTAGCCATTAAATTTGAACCATCTTGTTAATTAAATAGGGTATGAAATCCTAGCACAACATATTTAGGCTTTTCCTTTCTGGCTGAAAGTCAACTTTCAATAAAAATTAGTACTTTGTGGAACTGCAATAAAATCAAATAGTCTATTAGCATAGCCCATATTATAGATTACATTACTTTCAAGCATCTTAACAAATTTTAGTTGCTGCTTGTCAAACAATTTTATAGTTGACATGAATATTAAGTGTATTAGGAATTATTTCCATGGTAGATAATCCAACTGAATATTTGTTAGATTGTGTGTTGTAAAGCCAAAGCAGACTAATCATCTTTAGAAGCCAAATAATTTGCAGCAGCTGCATCTACTTCTGTGTTGTGAGCTATTAAAAGAGCCTGCAGGATAATGAAAACAAATACGATATTCAATACGAGTATTCGCCACTGATAGAAATATAGTAATACACAATGCATTATTACCAAAAATGTAAAACAACAAAGTGAATATGTTGTACAGTGCACAAGTATTTGATATGTGAGCCCTTTGCTGTGTATAAACATGACACCTTGTTTTTATGCTTCCTTTCAGGTTATCAATGCACAAATGGGGAATGCTGCTCTAAATATCCTGTAGCACTTTCCACAATTCATCCAAAGTACTTGTTGTTGTTTAAGTTCCTCAGTGGCCATATAACCCCATATATCCTCATTCATATCAGTTACTTTGGACGGGCCAAGAAATATTTGTGTGTTTGTTCCATCAGCCTCTTACATTCCAGATTTTTTTCACCACACTGGCTATATGCTTAGGGTCACATTGGAAGATGAATCCTTGCCTGCCTGTACCTGTGGACAGTCAGTATACCTTCAATTTTGTGCAAATCTCTGACACTCTTGGCTGATATGCAGCTTTACACTTGTATTGATCCACCCCCATGTCTCTAACTACAAACCCATAGTCTGACTCCAACATCTTTATTAACCAAGTCATGACAAATATGTTGGAGATGTTTTTTTAGATAATGGAAAGAGGATATTAATGTTTGAATTACTTCTGAAGGTTTGCATGGGAAGTTTGTGGTATTTTTAAGGAAATGTGTGTGTCAATATTATTAAGCCTAGTTCTATAAAATGATTTTGGAGTTTGTTTGATATTTGTCACACAAGGTCTTCAAAAATAAAAATAAAATAAAATTCTTAATCAATCTTTATAGAATTGGGAACACCATTGGGGTCTTCAAACTATTCTATACATATTTTTGAGCCTAAATTTTCACTCTTTAATGCATACTCAGTTGCCAAAATATTTATCTGTTGCTTACTAAGCTTATTAGCAAATCCACTTTTTATTATTTGATATTCAGGTTGACGTAAAGATTTTAGAAGTCTAAAAAACCCTGGATCTAATAACATATACATAAGTAAAGTTGTTTTACCACACTCACTTTTCTCTTATAATCAATCCACACATGTTTCTAGCCAATAAAAAAATTATCTTTACTATTTTTATTTTCTAAATAAACTTTAAACTCATTAATTTATTAAAAAAACAGAAAATTCTTAAGTTTGAATGGCTTACTTATCCTAATTTGTTTAGTTTAGGTTCACTAACAAGCTTAAAATATACTTTCTTCTGATTCTGAATTTAGACTCATCATTATATATAAAAGATTACTAAAATTCCTTGTTTAAAATTAAAACTAATACGAAAAGTGAAAAACAGGTTATTAATAAAAGCAATTGACTAAAATTAATTGGAACGTGTCAGATTTGTTTCAATGTCTTTAAATTTTAGATATAAATTGAAATATAAAATTATGCTTTCTTCTTTTAAAAAGTCTTTTCTACTTGTTCTTAGATGCTCTAAAAAGGCGCAAGTCTGCTATGATCTTTAAATCAAAAGAGATAAAACTGTGAAGGCTAGCATTTATAACTTTCACGTTTATTTCATTTTTCTTATAATACTTACGACTTAATTTTTTCTTTTGACTTAACATCAACATGTCTTTAAAAAATTTTTTTTTTGTCTTTTCTGTTATAAAACCTAAATGACTTAAGAACTGAGTGCTTAAGAACAGATGATAGATATTTTAATTGACTCCCTTTATTTAACCAAGATTTTAAAAGATTTGTTTGTTATGCATTTTTTTCCTTCCCTAGCTATATTCTTTAAAAAAATTAAAAGATGAGAAAGTGTTTTTTTTTTTTTTTTGTAATTTCTTTTCTGACAATACTTCGCAAATATGAATATTCGTTTAGTCTTGTAATAGTTTGATCAAGTTCTTTGCAATGTTTAAGCATTACTCTACTAAAATAATTAATACGATAGTTAATTTTCATTGCAATATCCTTTGGTAAACTTCTCTCAAAAATTGAAACAAACATTCTATTTAGAGTTATGTACAAATTTATTTGGTACTTCTTTCTTTTAAACTGCTGGAAATGATAAAGAGAGTAGACATGTAAGAGAGTAGACATGTAGTATATAGTGTAGGTTGTAATTTGAAAGACAATGGTGAAGTTTGTATTGTCATCATTGAAAAAAATGTAAATTATGTAAAAATCTAGAAAACATTTAGAATTTTACATTGTTTTCTGATATTTTAACTAACCTTTCTTTAAAATATTTTTTCCTTTTTCTGTGTATATGTTTATACTACTTTTTCTTTTTTATTTTATATTTTTAAAATATTTTTACACAATTTACACAGATTTAGTACATGCTCACATACAAATTTAATTATGAACAAATAAACAAACACAAGCAATCATTTTACTTCTCTTGGTTGCAGTGACCCAAAAAGTGAATGCACAACAGTCAACTGGTTATCAGTTGTTTCACTATTGTGGAAGAGTTGAAGGGTAAATGGCTTTTGTCCAACAATTTGGCCTTCACAGCTGTTTGTTTGTTTGTTTGTGTTGGAAGTGGTATAAAAAGCAAGGAGTGGAAGAGCACAAGATTAAAACCTATGAAAAAACAATGTCAGCATAAAGATACCACCTATGCCCATGGTCTCAAAAGAATGCAAACTCACTGCAAAACAATACTGAAAAAGGCTCCATTTCCAATGAAGCAGTGACTTTGTTCTCCTGCTAAATTTCTCCCAAACAGTTCACCATTGTTATCCAGTGCCCCAGAAATTTGCCTGACAATGCTAGTTACAGGGACTTATAGTAAGTACTGAGTTCACCTTTCTAGAAAAATGCTTAAAACCGTGTTCCGATTTGAGTTCACCAAACATTGTAACATCAGCCAGACACAGGTGTCGATATTACAGTAGTTGCTATTAGCAATTATGTAAAAATTTATAGTGTAATTTCATAAATTAATTAATGGGCCCTTTAACCCTCTGGAGGCAATAGAGCCAATCTATCAGCCCAATAAGAGCCTTGCTTAATGGTTCCTTATAAAAAGTGTGGACCAATCAGCAATGGCCTTTAAATAAAGCAACGTCCTAGTAAATAAATGGTAGCAGTCAGTTTGTTTACCATTTTACTAATTTTTGTGAATTTGTAAAATAAAAAAGTGATCCAAAATGAGTGATTCTGAAAGTGAAGACAAAATTGGCAAGTGGCTCAGATTTGAGTGAGCTGAGTCAGTCAGAAATAAGGGATTTGGCTACTGATAGTGACAGTAACAATGATAACAGTGATCAATTTACTTGCCTACCATGGTTTAGGCTACACAGGAGTGAATTGGAACGCAATGATCCAAACCCATTCCTGGAAACACCAGGACCAAAACACATGCCAGTCAGAGATAGCTCTCCTTTTGCTTATTTTATATAGTTTTTTTTACAACACGACTGATAAAGCTATATGTTACAGAAACAAACAGGTATGCAACACAATTACTCTCCACCTTAGTACTGAAGAGAAGATCCCTTGCTCACAAATGGTACCCAAAATGCATGGCCAAGATGAAAGTATTTGTAGCAGTTATTCTTCATATGGGTTTGATTCACAAACCAACCATCACATCTTACTGGTCTACACCAGATTCCGGAGAACTCCCTATTTCAGAGAGCTAATGCCTAGGAACAGATATGAACGGTTCTTGAAATCTTTCACATGGTGAATAACAAAAATTAGCAGGTTCTTGAAATCCAAATTATAATCTCTGTGGAAAGTTTGACCCCATTAGACTCTTTTGCCATCACTACATACCTCACCAAGACTTGGTGTGGAAGAGTTTGATAGAAACAAAAATAGAACACAAATAATACAATACCTGCCAAATAATCATCAACATAAGTGGGGCATGAAACTCTTCACGCTCTGTGACTCAATACCAGCCTATCTCTCAGGCTTCTTTGTTTACAAGGGCAAATGTGAGACAACAACAAGAAAGAGGACTTGCTCACTGCATGGTTATAAAGCTGCTTGAGTTTGGAAACTAACTGAAAAAGGGGTTACATATCTTTGTTGATAATTTTTTCACCACTATCCTGCTTGTCCAAGACCATGCCAAAAAATCACACACATTACTGGAACTTTTCGACACAACAGGAAAGAGCTGCCTAAAGACCTAAAGGCAAAGTAAAAGCAAGGGGAAATAGTTAATTACAGACAAGGGGAGACTTTGACTACTGCTTTCAGAGAAAAAAAATCTCAAAAGAATGCATTTCTATTTCTGTCAACCAAAGAAAAAGCTGACAATGCAGCTCAGAATACATGGACAAAATCAAGGTAATGCTTTAGACTTCATTGCTAAACCAAAAATAGTTGAGTTATAGTAAGTATATGGGGAAAAGTGGATTTACGTGACATGATGCTTTATTGTTACTTGGATTAAAGAACTGTCAGATATTGGAAGAAAGTGAGTTTCAATATTCTTTCTAGGATGCTACTAAATGCTTACGCATTTTACAAGTTCCAATAAGAAATTTACTACAAGATACAAATTCAAAACATTAGTCATTGAAGCACTTTCAAAAGGAGTATCTATTAACAGATCAAAATAAAACTGCAACAAGCTGTTATTCCTGGTGAGAAAGAAAAAGACTTGTGTATGCAGCAATTGCAATATTTCAGAGAGGATGGGGCATGTGTGTAAATAGTCATGGACAACGTGTCGGAAGTGTCAAAAATGTCTTCATGGACCCTGATACCCAAAGCACAAGTGCTAAGATGTTGGACAGCATACTTCCATCTGCAGTTCTGTTATTTTGTCCTTTGTTTTGTGGAAAAGAATTCATGTTTATTTTTTTCTAAAATTATAATATACTAAATGGATTGACTAAAATGCATAATAATGGTATTTTTGAGAAATATATCAAGATCCCATCTTGAAAAAAAAATATACTTTTGTACAGGTATATGAGGTGTGAATAATTGTTTTTGATTTTTTTAATACACAATAGAAAAAAGCCCCCATCTTTCTGGCTAGAAACTTCCAAAAGTGTCAGTCTCCAAAGGGTTATATAAAAAGTGCTTCCCCCTAAAAATCTGTCTCAGATCCACTTATAGAAGAGTGGTATGGATGGCCATTAAATAATTAAAATAAACAAATAGAAGGATGGTGCAGTAGGTTTTACAAGTTTTATAGAGGGGGTGCCAAAGAAGCCTTACCTATCTATACTACTGAAAGTCAGTCTGTGGAGTGGTTATCTCAAAATTACATTTAATTTGCCTATGTTAACTGAAATAATAATAGTTCTCCCATTTTATCTATCAAAAAATTCTTAGCAAATGAAGCCAACAAAAAACTGAGAGAAATCAAAGAATCTATTCTTAATTCCCTATACAATAACATTAACAGAAATTAAGGCCTTAGAATTATTAATATTTGGTTATTCTTTTTCTCTACATCAAAGCTGATTTATAAAATTTTTTTTTCCCCCCTTTGAGTATTTCCCATTATTCTATTTTTGTCTTATTGCTTTGACAAAATACAGTCAGCAAAAGCTGTTTTTTTTTTAAACTTATGGTGTTTTATACCCATTAAAATATTATACTAACTAAAATCTATTAGAGAAAGTGATCAAATATTAATTATATAGTACATATATTATGGGTTTTTCCATTTTTACCTAAGCAAGTTGCAATGGCTTCCAAGGATACAGTAGTATCATTATTAAAGTTAATAAACAGATAACATCAAACTGGTTTGGTAGTATTTTAGAGAATATGTTGTAAAAATGATAAAATACTTTATTTTTATAGCCTGTGAAGTTTTATGGAACATTAAAGTATTTTGTTAAATAGTTAAATATTCTTTCATAAATATTATTTGACTTTATGGACCTTCATAACTATAAATTTAAATACTTCCTGTGAATTTCATTTCAAATAAAATATTTATTGGAGTAATAACTTATTTGTAGAAAACACCTTTTGTATGCCATACACCTTACAAGTTCTTGCTTCTGTTCTTTACATGGCAGGTTTCTGGCTGCTACAAGCATGCTGCCAAATGCACATCTGCTTACCTGCATTGCTTCTAGAGCTTTCTCCAAGTCTTTCCTGTCCTCATCACTTTTATCTGTTTGTTTTATTAATTCCTACAAAAAAATAATAAACCTGGTGAAATTTTATACAATTTACTAATTATCACTTACTATATTTTGGCTTTTAAGTTGATACCTTTCCTCACAAACTCCTGGCCTCAACATGTCAATTCCATCTACCTATGGCTAAACTATAACTTAAAGAAGACAATGTCAAAACAGCTGTATCAAGCTAAAACCTAGCTAATGTTTTAAAACCTCAAAAAAAAAATTATTTGTTCATACCCATGAAAAAAATCAGATTACTGATGCTTACCTACTAAAAGAATATATTTTTTTTTTACAATAAAATTCCACAAACCCAGCATCTACCAACTAATCTAATATTAACAACATAAATACAAGCAAAATCAGTCAAATTAGACATCTTGATTACACATCTTTGTAAATTTACTTATGTATTAACAGTGACAGGGTTACTATATAAACTGGTACTGTGATCTTTTTTCATTTCATTTCATTGATTTATGAAGGAATATATTAATTTTATTCTTTATTCTTTTCAAAATTAATTTGGAACCACAACTTAATAATACATTTTGTTTGCTAAAATAAGTTATGCATTGAGCTGTAAGGAATACATGATTTGTTAAGAAAAAAAGACATAATATCGTATTTGGTTATAGTATACAAATTGAATATTATGATCAAATATTATTATTTTATATTTCTACTCTTTTTATTAGAAATTAAAGCAGATGAGATAGCAAAATAAGAGTTTATCTATTTAAAAACCATTGTATAAAAGCTCTTTATTTGACTTACATATAAATAAACTTAAAAGATTTTAATACTTAAGGCATTTGACTTATTAAAAAAACAAAAAAGTAAATAATTTTGAGAAAATTTTCTATTGCTACAGATAAATTAATGCTATCAAATAAAACTTTTGCAATGTGTAAGTAACTGTCTTCTTATCTGGCCTTCACATTATCATCTAATATAGTGTTACAAAATAATTCTCCATGATATTATTTAGCAATTAAACAATGAAAGTAACTTATTTTTTGACAGAAATTTAAAAAAGAAAAACATTAATAAATCCTGTTTTTGACTATTGCACAATACAGACTAACTGCTTTGTTGAGCATTTGTTCAGAATGTCAGAATGGCATTTTTTTCTTACTGCCAGTCTTCTGAAAGTCATCAATACTTATTTTTCTGAGATACTTTTATCAGAGAAGAAAGCATGTTTGAAAATCTATAATTTATTATTATGCGTCTTGTGCTAAACAAGGACCAAATGGTGAGATTTTTAGTGGAAAAAATGCTGCTACATATTGTGAAATGTAAAACTTTGATCTTTCATTCTTTGGGTTTGAAAAACAGAAAAATCTTCAATTATATAGATAAAAACAGCTTATTTTCTGCCCAGAAACAGTCATGAGATGACAGAAATTGAAATTCCAGCAACAGTTAAGTCTTGATGAACAATAGTATCAGTTATCAACCATAAAAGTTACCTTCAGCAAGAGATGATACTTGAGGACCCGCTGCATAGGCACTGAGAGGAGATCTCTCAGTCGGAATTTTCCGTCATTGGCTACACGCTGACATTCCTACAACACAATTTTAATCAACACTAAAGAAACTTAATTAAGATTGTTTTGTGAAAAGCGCAAACTAAATTAAAGAGGTTTTATATTTAAGAGCAAAACGCAACAACCCAGTTTTATTTAGATGTGCCAGCAAAACCTAGTAATGTCTTTCTTTCTTGAAATCATAAACTTCAAAAAGATTATTTAAATTCTTAGGCATAAAATCTAAAATTAGTTCCATTAAAGCGAAGTTTTCTTTTTTTAATTTGAGTATTTATTTTGATGTCACTACAAATATGATGATGATAATGATGATGCAGTTTTAGTTGATAATATAAAAAATACAGTAATACCTTGATATGCGAATATTTGATATACGGAATTTCAGTATAACACTTCTTATTTTTTACTATTATTTTACACAGAAAGCTAACAATAAAGTAAAATATTAAATAAATACACTGAAATTGTTATCTTATAAAAAATCAAGTTGCTGTCACTGAGCATTGTAGTTTCAAATGAAGACATGAATGAACCATCAAACCCACTGTCCACATCTAATAAAAACCCAGATACCTGATCACATGCTTCCCACATTACGTAAGCTGCTGTTAGTAGCCCTTAGCATCTGAATCAATAGGGTTAGTAACTGACTATATGCAGTAACCCCAAGACTTCCAAAAGTGTTCTCTCTCCATGTCATCCAACTTTCCCTAATTCTCTGCCTCATAGAAAAAAGCACTCAACATGAGAGAAATTTCTGGTGTTTTCAAATAGGTCATCCTGTTAAATGGACAGTCTCTTGCTCTATGGGAAGAAGCCGAGTTATCACATGACTCTTCTGTCATAATTGCATGCTTACTAACCTGCTCACTACAGCTTGCTGCTCTCAAACTGTTCAAAGTTGTCTTCTTACCACCATTTTCGTTAGTGTGAATTGTGACAACACAGTTATTTTTCACTACAATCAAGTGTTCAACTTTCTAAAATTGATTTTTATTATAAACAAAATATAGAGTGAATTTATATCCAATCTAGCTCTACAATTAAGACAATTCTGAATAGTGCTGATAAAATTAAGTGTTGGTTGTCTGCCACTCCTTCAAATGCTTCGAAGTTAATTTGTACAAAAAGTTTACATATGAAGATGACGAAGAGAATGTTAGAAATATGGGTCAAAGATCAGAACCAGCGAAATTTGCCTTTAAATTCAGCTTTGATAATGGCAAAGGCAAAAAACATCTTCCAAATTTTGAAGGATGAAGAAGGTGAAGGGACAGAGACTGAGACTTCCATAGCTAGTAGGGATTGGTTGATAAATTTAAGTGGTGCAGCAACCTCCACCGCATTTGTATAACTAGCAAAAGAGCTAATGCATATGAATAGGCAGCAGCTGAATTTCCTTAAAGCCTGAAGGATAACTGAAGGTGAATATCACCCAGAATTAGTTTTTAACTTTGATGAAACTGGCCTTTATTGAAAACATATGCCTTCATGCACTTCAAGCCAAAGATAAAAGGCAAGCATCAGGATTTAAAGATCTACTACTGGAGTCCAATGTACCGGATGATTTCAAATTAAAACCATTGACCCTCTACCATTCAGAAAATGCATGAGCTTTGAAGGGATGTTGAAAAGAGAATCTTCCTGTCATCTGGAGATCCAACCAAAAGACCTGGATG
This sequence comes from Nautilus pompilius, assembly GCA_018389105.1. Lineage (NCBI taxonomy): Eukaryota > Metazoa > Mollusca > Cephalopoda > Nautilida > Nautilidae > Nautilus > Nautilus pompilius. The sequence continues at coordinate 684,925 of JACATO010002115.1, read as the reverse complement.
ACAAAAGACATTTTTACCACCATTTTATGTCTAGTTTTTGTCCTAATGTGTTGGTATATTGTGAGAAAAAAGGATTAGAATAAAGGGTTTTTTTTTACTGCTGGATAATGGCCCAGGCCACCCACAAAACCTCGATATCCAGCTGTCTTCTCTCAAAGTTGAAATTATTTTTTTTTTACCACTTAACAAAACATCATTTCTTAAACCAATGGACCAGGGAGTCATTACTGCCACAGAAAAACAATGTCTCAGCTGTTCCAGGCTACTGATGGAAAGGATAAACAAGCCATTAAAGACAAATAGAAGGGCTTCAACATCATGAAGAGCATTAAAAATATTGGCCTAGCCTCAGAAGAAGTTTCCACCAAGTGTTTAGATGGTGCAGGGAGAAAGGTATGACCTGAAGCAGTCCACAAATTTGTAAGTTTTGAAGACAATGTTCAGGCAGTCACCAAAGAAATTGTCAAGCTGGCTAATGATGCTTGATTTAGTGAAGTCAACATGTCAAACATACAGGAGATTTCGAATTCTCATTGGGAGAGGTTGAATGTAAAAGACCTTAACACTTTCTCTGCCAAGGTTTATGATGTCATTTCCATTAACAGATTCACTCCTTCATTGACAGATGATTCAGAATTCCCCAAGAGCATTCACCAATACTTAAGCTATTGATATCTGGTGCTACTGACCAGCCATCTATTGAGTGTCGCAAAAACTATGTTACATCCGCGATCTCTGACTTTGGCATTCAGTGGGATGTGATCAGTGATTGAAGATCTCCGTCTTTGGCACGGAAAGAGTTAAGGCGCTGGATGAACATCAAGTTGCAGAAGAAGATGAAAACAGTGCTCAAGAGATTGTTCTTGAAAGAAACTTCACAACCAAAATTCTCTGAGGCTTTAAATCAAATAATCAAATTTCTAGTGTATTGGAAATGCTTTCAAATTATGATCCAAATTTGGAGCAAAGCAGTGCCAAGCAAAAGACAGAGTCCACACTTCATGACTTCTTTATAAATCAATGCTCCTTTTTATCAATGAAGGAAGGAAAGCTGCAACCTACAGCATCATCATTGAAAGATCGTGTCAGCTCTTCACAAATAATTTCCATCCTTTCTTACTCCTTAGGCATTTACAGAGCTAAGGTGTTTGTTAGAGAATGAAACCTAATGGCTGCACCTAAAACAACACCAGTGGATGTAAATATATTATACAGTTCACTATGTTTCTTTTATTTAAGCCTGTTTTTAATTAAAATTCTGCATAATAGAAAATAAAATATTAGTTCCAATGTAAATTGTCTTTGTTTACAACATGAATGGTAAATTATGAAAGCTTAATAATGCACTTTCATGGTGCTAATTTTATAAGCTATTCAATATGTGAACGAAGCTCCAGAAATGCATCTACTTCATATATCAAGGTATTACTGTAACATCTGATGTGATAAAGAATTTGTAATATGGAGTTATGAATACTGGCAGTGAAACAAAGTGGTATTTAGCACAATATCAAATTTTATGCAAGATTGAAATAAAAAGATAAAATCAACTTAAAACAGCAAAAATGCATAACAAGAAAACTTTACTTAAGGCCAGGGGATTAGCTGAAATAAAGATAACCTTTCAGTAAAGAAACTAAAAGTCTAACCTACCTCAATATTTTGCCTAAGCATATCGTTCCTTTTACATAGCTCGTCAACGTGCTCCTGAGCAACTGGAAGGTTAGAACAGAAATCACCATAGATCAGCAGCTTTGGTTTCCACTTTGTAAAAACCTCACTGATCTTAGGAGTCCCAGTTGAACATGCTTTTAGCAGCTCTGCATGGAAACTTGTGTGTACCTCTAACAGTTTCTGAAAGATCAATAATAGTCCATTTAAAACAAATTTTTCTATACAAACTTCTAAAGAAATGCATCTCCGATATAAATGGAAATTATACAAAATCATGATTTTAAAATTCTGATTTGACAAACCAATTAGAAATTTAAATGGTACCTTGATTAGTGAAAATGAAGTCTTATCAAATAAGGGTGCCTCTCTACTAGTTTAATGATTGGAAAAAATTTCAAAACTGTTTTCTTTTTTGCTGCTTATACAAGCAGAAAGACATAATTTGGTCTATTTTCTTTTTAAAATAATTTTGTCCTTTATAAGTTAATTTTCATATTAGGTAATTGGCATGTATTTCCTTTATGCTACAACTAATCAGTTCCAATAGTGTTACATGGGCTAATCTACTGAAACATTACTATAAGGCGGCTTCTGGTATGCCTTAAAAATTTAATGGACACAGATAAATATATATAAAAGCAACTGACATATATCATAAACAAAAACTTCTTTTTCTTATAATCATTAATGTAAAAAGTTTTTTGTTCTTGAAATCTTTAGTTAGACCAACCAAGATAATTTCAAAATATCAGGAAGCACTTAGCAAAGCTTGAGTCCTGAAATGCTTGTTGTAAGCAAAAACGTTACCTCAAGAAAATGCTAAGAATCTCAACACGATATACCACATTTTAAAAATACAAGGTTGTTCACACCATAAACAAACAGAAATGTCACCTCACCTCTATGTTGGCAAAAATTCTCTCCCGGTCTTGCTGTGTTAACCATTTCTTTAGAGGTTTGATGAAATGCTGAAAAAAATTTTAAAAATAAAAAAGTAGCAAATAACTATATAAAGTGCTTAAGTAATCTAAAAGAAAAGAACTTACAAAAATATTTAATTAAGCCAGTTGTAATTAATAAGTCAACTGTGGCAATTGCAAACCATAAATTTAAGCAGTCAACCTAAGTCTTCTAGGACTGACTTAGTGATGTCATCACAAGATGTAATCAAAGTTCCAGACTGAATTTATTTTAGTAATACCATTACACTAACTATTCACAGGTGTCTACTTCAAAGTAGTCACCTTGTACATGTATGCACCTAATCAAGCGGTTCTGCAATTTCTGGAAGCATCTATGGTATTCTTTGTTCAGAATCCACTGTAAAGATACTTTCATATTTACAATATAATGGTGCAACAACTGGAATGCAGTGTTTGGCCAAAAACTAATGCAGGAAGGATGACATGTGCCAGTGCATTCTAATGATGCAACATCAACATTTTGGATTTTCACTTCCACTTCTCTGGCTGTTATCTGCAAACTGCTTCTCTTAGGCATTGAAAAACATGCCTGGTTCAGACTGACCTTTTGGGGCAAATTCATGGTGCACTAACCCTTCAAGGTCAAAGAATAGTATCACCATTACAGTCACATTCAATCTCACTTGTCTTGCTTTTCTTGGTCTTTGTAACAATAGTGTCTTCCAATAGAATGATTGATGCTTGGTTTCTGAGTCATAACTGTAAACCCAAGTTTCATCACCTGTCATTATGTTCTGAAGAAATTCTGGATTGTTTTCCACTTGTTCTTTAGGACCTGGCAAACAATTACTTATGGAAAAAGATGCTTTCTCCACTCATCAGAGAGAAGGCAAGAAACAAACTTAGCATACACACACCACATCCCTAAATATCCTGTAATAATTAACTAATGCAAGCCATAGGAAATATTAATTACTTTAGCAACTTATCAGATAGTCATTTGCCTTTTTTGCACAAGTCAGATCACAAACAAGATTGACTGAATCATCCGTTTATGAAGTTTTTGCCCATTCAGACTATAGATCATCTTCAACAGGTGTTCTACAGTCTCTAAATTGAGACCATTCAAATATTGTAGTACAGGATAGTGCATTATCACTAAGCATTGCTTGCAACATTTGATGCAAACTCACTGCTTGTGGATGCCTAATATCTTTAAATGTACTGATCAGTGTATGCCTGTACTGCTCTGGTTTAAGTTATTGTATCAACACAACCAGGGGTATGTTTGGATATTATGTATCAAATTTTAGCTATTTGTGTTGCCACATTAAATTCAGTCTTGGAACTTTTTGATTACACTGCATATTTGTCAAAACAACGAAGCATAGGAGTTCATTAACAGCAAAAGCTTGCTTTAACAGTAAGAAAAAACAACACAACCAAGTATTCTTATTGCTAAGATGACCAATAGACACCAACCCCTTTCCATTACTGACATATTATTCATCAAAAATTTCTATCATAAGATTTTGAAAAAACAAAAAAAAAAAAAACAAACAAAAATTTGTTGAAAACAGAACCAGCATTACTGATTTAAAAGACTCCGTGAAGTGGAACATTGTAACTGATGCAATTTATTTTTATTAAATGTTATTCATAACAGGATACAAAGAATATGTAAATAGAAAATTATGAAATTATTTGAAAAACCAACATATTACTTACAAAAATGAAAATAATCATGGGCACATAAATCTCAATGAGATGAGCATAATCAACACTACAAGAAAAACCGAACAAACCTAGCAGGTAGGTGAAAAACTAGAAACTAAAGAAGAATAGACAAAGTAGTAAGCTTAGAATTCTATGTGAATGTCTACCAAACATATTACACAAAACTACTTACTGTTACAATCATTTGTAATGCATCCACATAATTCTTTTCTGTATCAACCAATTCTTTAATACAATGGTCCCGCTTGGTCTGTGGAGGAGGTAATCCAGTCTGAAAATAGACAAGTCTCTGTTAAACTATTTATGGAAGAGTTTTTGTATAAATGAAACCAATAAGTAAAAAATTCAAAAAGTAAACAACACTGATTTTCTGTCAGTTAACAAACAGAAAAATATGCATATTGTGAATATAATTAAGATTTAGCATATTATGACAAAATCTTAAATAGTTAATACAACACAAACCCTCTGCAGTTACATTAATGACTGGAATTTCTCTCAAGCTTCAATAACAGGTGTTTGTACAAAATAAAAATAAATAAAAGCCAAGAAAATCCCAACATTCAGAAGGGTTTTTTTTTTAAACCAAGCTATAACCTTTTCTAATATCTTTACAAGGAAATCTCAAATCACTAAGCTAAAATAGTACTACAATAATTCTCATTTCATCATGTCCTTGAATTCTATATTATTGGAACATACCAAATGAGATTTAAGCACCATGATTTATAGATAGAGGCTGTACTTTGGATAAACTACTGTTTCCTAGCATCATAGCAATTTAACTAAAGCACTATCCTACTTAAGTCATAAAAAATGTGATCAAAGCAAGATGAAAATCTTATAGTTAATGATTTTTGCTGCTATGGTAACAAAGATAAAGCTTAACAATGATTTTTTTAAAACATTTAAACATATTTCAATAGTTTAACATTAAGTTTTACCATCAACACCTTAAATAGAGTTTTAAAAACAAAAATTATCATAAACTATTGCAGAATACTGCTTATTAACATAATTATTAATGTGTGTAACAAATGGTAATTTAATTCCACAACACTAGATAACTGAAAGAATATTGGTAAAAAAAAAGTTCTGGTAAAACAAAGCTTTCAACTTATACTTCGACACAACCAAAGCATGCAATCATGCCCTGACACTTACTGCGCAAACAAAGTCTGGTGTGCACTTCCGGCGATGTGCACATAAGTGTTCGTAAATATCATCCTCCTCCTCTTCATATACAACATCATACAACTCCTCATTGTCATCCAAGTCATTCTCACTACATAACAACATAGAACAAACAAACAGTGAGGGGCTAGCAAAGCACAATTAAACAAGCATGAGGACCAGCAGACCCTCCTGCAAAATAAGAAGGCAAACACACCATTAGTTAAAATTAAAGAGAAACTAGCAGTGTCATCAAACAAACTGAAAAAAAATCTTCTGGAGCTTGAAAAATAAAATAAATAAAAAATAAAATCCATGCTGTAAATTAAAAACAAAAAAAGAAAGAAGAAAAGTGTTCATGTGCAACAACACAACATTGATGTCCAAGTTTGTGGCATTTCTACTGTTTGAAAACTGTGACAATATAGGCTTATAAAAACATTTGTGCTTAACAGAATTGAGACTGGTTTGAAAAGACAGCTCATGAGAATACAATAATGCAAACTGTAATAGGTAAAAAATTTGAGATGAGTTAACAAGATTTTAGATCACAAAACATAGCTATCTATATTCACAATTTAAAAAGAAGAAAATCAAAAATTCTTTATGATTATGTTCATTATTTTGACATGCTAAAACATGCCATAATTACTGTATCTGACTAAGCAGCAGCATTTACCAAGACATTAATGCTGTTAAACTTTAATAATTACTGGAAGCAGTTTATGCTCTATAGGATAGAACATTTTTCTGTCAGAAACAATAAAGTATGACTGGCTTAAGGCAGAGTTCAACACAGTATAGTCTGTGCCAAAACATCAAGCAAGTAGAAATTATTCAGATATGCTAAACATCAGAAATACATCCTTTATTTATATCTACAAAGTTATAACCATGCCCAAAAAAAGAACTTTTAAAATGACAAGATTGTCCAAAGACAAAAACTCATTGACTGACTCCAAGAAAAAAAAGGAGCAGAGAAAATAAAACACAAAACTGACTGCTTCAAGTATTGGTTTACTGAACAGAAAAAACCAAAAAAAAAAAAAAAAAAGAAGAAAAGAAACCTCAGTAGATATTATTTTTTTGTTGAACAAAATTTTAAACTAAATTGATCTTTTTGCAAATAATGTTCTTTCATTAAGTATCAATGAAATTTAGCTTGGACATTGCCAATAATTACAAATTTAAAAAAAAAATAAGAAAGAAAGAAATGTTGAAATATCAGTTAGTTGCAGTCCTTTAGCTAGACAATTTTTAAATTGATTTTATTGATGCAACAAAATTCTAAAAAAAAAACCTGACCAATCATGTATACAGATGATTGGTAAACTTCATAAAAATGCTACAAACTTGAACATGAAAGAAACTGGACAACAACAAGCACAACATATAGGGGACTACAGGAACAACATGTGTATGCTGGGGCTGTGTTACCTGTGAACTTGATTTACGTTTAAGGGAACACAGATCCTCATAAATCTGCTGATTATCATCATTTGGTCCTTTATCATAGACCTCATCATCATCTGGCAAGTCGCTGGAATGAGGCAAAGTGAGAAAATTCATACCTACTTACTTGGAACTGAAAACCATGATAAAAACGTTCATGTTCTGAAATAAAAAGTTGTTTGATAAGGGGCAGTGGTAAAATTTCTGAAGGTGAAGCTGTGACTTAAAGATAATACTAAGTATGCATTTGAATGAAAAAGCAATATCATGACAGTTCACACAAAACAAAAATACATGTCAGCCTTTCCCTTAATTCCGTGAATCTGTATTTAAAATGTGCAAAATGATAGTGGCATCTTTTGTTCAATTTGAATTGCACAATAGTTTTGATCATGCAACATTCTCAACATCTGATCAGCTATGAGATACACAGCCTAAACAGACCTAATGCTGCCTGCACCTACTGATGCCAGTGATAATGGCTGTGCATTGCCACTTCAGGGATGCTACCTGCTGCTGGATGAAGGTTTCTAGAATTACATTTCATACCTTCAAGACAACTCTAGAAAGTTGAAAACAGATGTTTGGATTTTGACAGGTAGTTGTATCATTTCTTCATTTCATTCCAAAGTTGCTCAATATCATTGTTATATATGAAGTGTAGACAATAATGACCAACAGAAAACTAATAAATTGTTGCTGCAAAAATTATTTATGCAAGGTATGCCACATGTGCCCTCATATTGTTATATGGAAAAAGATTTCATGCTGATGTAAAGGAAAATGATTTGTCTGTCTAACCAAACTGTCAGTGCAACTAGGTGACTTCTGTAACTCTGTCCATAGCACACACAAAAACCCACAGAAATAAAGTGTGTCATAAACATGGTTTCTTTGTTTTTCTGGTACTAACTGCTGGTAAAAAATCGGTCAGATATACTGGTACTGCATGAAGGCTGTTACCTACAGACAAACTTCTCACTAATTGCTATTGTTGTAATAAAATCACTATTTAACAAACTAATAAATGATTAATGGTCAACAAATAGATTTGAAAGGCTAATTTAGCCTTCTCTAGCTAAGTATGTTCTCAAACTTCCAATCACTTTCTATAGAAAATTTTAAAACATTTGTAACTGGTCAGTCATTCCACCTTCTTTCCCTCAGTTGGATCGGATTTGTTTTTATTGTCAGTCTTGCAGTGATCTTCCAGTACTAAATAAAAGATTCATTGCTGAGCACAAAGGAAAAATGTTTAATAAAATTAATGACATTGTATACTTCTTACAAAAGAAATATGCTGTACATTGTATTTATTTTTTTTTTTAGCAAAAACAGAATAACGTAAAATATCTCAAGGCAACAATTAAGCTAGGCACTAAATTTAATTCTATACATATTTATAAGCCTATATGCACAATCATAACTATTATTTAGGATTGTTTTTCTGAAAAACATGATTTGTACAAATAGACAATGTTAATTTTGGCATACAGTATGTAACATTATCACCAACCAACCAATTGCCTAGCATGGCAAATATATTAGAACACCAAACGCAATATTACCATAAAACAGTCATGTCAGGTCAACATGGTGAATAATACAGAGTATAAAAACTGATGTAATCAGACAGCACTGAAAAAACACTCCTCTAAAAATTTGTTTTAAAAATTGCAAATAAATAAGGGTAAATTTATTCTACTTTCACTTTGATTAGTTGTTGCAAATGAATCATATAGTAAAAAATCTTTGGAATTTTCTTTTAAGGAAAAGAAAAATCACAAAACTACCTTTTCTGTTTTAATGTGTCAACAAAATAGAGTGAAAAACTAAAAATTAATTTTATAACAACACTGTCACTAATAATCAATAAGGTATTTATATTTTTAAATAAAAGGAACAGAATTAATTTTTGATAAAACTGAGATTTAAATATAAATTGGCAAAAAACATTAATAAGAGAGTTAAGTTTTCCATCTTTAGTGAATAACAAAGAGGTGAAAGTGACCTAAATAAAAAGGCCATGTCTAATAAAAGTGTTGACTTTCAAATCTAGACCATGCAATCAGCTTTTGGTCATGCTTAGTTGTTGCCTGTGCTCTAACGACAAAACTGATTTCAACTACTCCAAAATCAGTTTAACCAATCAAACAGAATTTAATCTTGAAATAATTCTTTTAAAAAAACCATATTCATAACAAAAATGTATCGGTAATTCAAAAACTTAAAAAAAGGTTATAAATGCTTTTCTGTGGTACATACCTTTATATCTTAATAAACCAGACTACTCTTAACAGAGCAACCCAATGTTCGCATATTTACTTCTTTTGAACATCTGTAAAAACGCTTTACTTATGTCTATAAGGTAGACAACCCTGGTAAGGGGCCATGGTGCCACCAGAAAGTGTTGCCAAACCTGTGCCACATTTTGACTTTGCTTGGCAATGCTTTACTTATTTATATTCCATTATTTGTACAATGAAATACTATAATATTTCCAAACAAAATAAAAATATAAATCTCCGCCTTGCTGACATATCCAATAATATATATCTACTATTTACGTGTATCTTAGTAGTTCTCAAACTATGGGTTGCAATAAGAAAGGATAGGGTTGTGTGAAGCCAGCCAACATCATTATTTTCATGCAAAAATCTGATCTTTTGATTGCTGGTGATAAACCCTATTTCTTGTGGTATAATCTGCACCAGTTTATTGCCTGCACAATCACCTCACACAAAATACAGTTATTCTGTGTCCTAGAATGCAGGAATTGCCTATTTCTCCATTTCTTAAAAACAATATTTTTGGAAACCATTCCCCTGACCCCCCCACCCCCATTGTGGGGGGGGGGGTGAGTGCCTGCAGGCAGCTTGCACTGATGGTGATGGAAGATGGGATTATAAGAATTTGTCAGTGTTAATGGAGTTACACTAAGAAAAAGATTTGGAACTGCTGGCACAGTTACCAAATAATAATTTTTAAATAACATCAAATAATGCACTTTAGACCTATTAAATGATTCTTTTTTCTTTGTTTTAAATTGAAAACTAGATTTATATAATGTAGCAACATTTAAAAACTAGAAAATGTTTTAAAATTAAATATTAAAGCAGATTTTATTTGAGCAATTTCTCTTTTGATCTGCTCAGCAGCAAAACATGTGCAAAAAAATCTACAGTAACAAAACATTTTTAGCAGTAGTAACAATAATATGAGTAACCTGTATTTTTTATGCTATAATATTTGTCAAGTATTATTTTGAAAAAAATATCCAAATGATATTTATTTTCTCTTACTCTAAACTCATAATATTTGACTACGATTATAAACAACTACAATACTGAGGGTGACAATTAACATTTTTAAAAAATAAGTTAACATATCAAATAAATAAATTTGTTTTAACATGTTTAAATTTTTATAATTTGTTGGTTTTGGTTTCATTTTACTTTGTCATGTTTCAATGCTGCTCATCATACTTTCAGATATTTTTGATGAACTAACTGTTATATATTTTAAAAACATTTTCTTCTAAGATATTCAGTGATAGATACAATAAAATAAATTGTTGAAAATCTTTAATGTGGAAGAATACTTGTTTTCCTTTTCCAAATATAACCACCATTAGACCATGTCTGAAAGTCAATCAGTAAGTTAGCCTACCTCTGTTGGCCACATCCACCCATTTAATATTCAATGAAGGCACAGTTCTCTTATTAAATTATAAATCTGATAATTTAACTTTTTACTTCACAGATTGCCAATTACACATACTTTTTATTATTCTTTAAAAAAATAATGAAAAGGCAAATCTGTATGATCTCACAGGAAAGAAAAAAATGTATATAAGTAAAATTTTTTATTTTAAGACTAATTTCTAATAAAACACATCAGCCCTCAAAGATTTGACAGGTAGTTTAAATCTTAAACCAACATGCCACTTTTACACACAATACCGATTAAAGCTTTTGTGCATGCAAAATACAAAACAACAATATTCAATAAAAACACCACCTAAAAGGAAATGTACATGCAATCACCATAAAAACCATTCCTAGCTAGTTCAGTTTTTGCAGTTTCATTCATGTACAACAGCTTCCACCATTTATGATTGTACCATCATCAAAATACTCTGACAGGATGCCTGTACATTTGGAGATTTTTAAAAAGCACATAACTTTTGTGATTAAAAGCTGACTTTATAGCATCTCCAGTCTTTAATATAATGCAAAATATATCAGGTTAACAAAACTGTAATTTCATATTGCTTTGTTTCCTTTTCATTTTTTGAAAGAGTTAAAAACAACAACAACAACAATACGCTTTCACATTAAACAAGAACGCGTAAGGTAGATTGTTTAGGTACATCATAGAATGCTGAAAGTATGATAATGTCCATCCATCAAACATAGTACAACACAAGCATGAACGATGAATGACCTGCTTAATGTTTCTGAGAACTGAAAAAAAAAAAGCATAAGGGATAACAGTCTGTAAATTCCATGCAATATCTCATGTACTCTAATTATACCACAGCACACATTCACATCTGCTGCCACAATACCTATACCTTACCTTTTCTGAGAAGTTAACTCCTACAATCATCTTGAGTTTCTATATATTTTTCTTACAGTTACAATTTCTGATTTTTTTTTTACATAATTAATAAAGTAATTTACTATGTTATGCCATAATATGCTAATAATGCTCAACTACCAACACAATTTTTGAATTTGTAAACTTAAAAACAATGTCCAAAACGTAAAAAAGAAAACTAAAATGCATAATTTTTACATTAAATTTTTAGTTTTTGTAGTTTTTACTGTAGTACAATTTTATTTGAAATGTTTTGCCATACACACTTATATGATTATGTTCTTAGTATAAAAAAATTCTTTGAAATACAGTATATATAACCTCTTTTATCTTGAAATCCAAATAACAAAAACACCCATTATACAAACAAACAAAAAAAATTTTTATGGTATCTTGTGGAATAAAAACTGCATGAATCAACAAAATGTTAAAACATGTTGTTTCACTTGTTTTCCATGCCTTTAGTCATTCGCCAACTCTGTCATTTGCTTCCAACTATCTCATTTGTGAGAAGAATATTGGAAAAAGCACAGCATGGGAAGTTGAAGCAACACAAGCATCATTAACAACACTTTATTGATTGGTGAAATTTTTACTCTGACACCGATAGCCACCACTCCACCATGTGGTGCTGCAGATGATAGTATATGCATCTTGGCTTTCTATGAGCCACAAGTAAGCCAAGCAGCACATTTTCCTTTATTATTTCGCAGTAATGGTCAATATGATGCTTAAGTGTATTAACTGTGTTTATTAACCATTATTTGTGGAATAAACCATGCTTTGTATCACAACCTATGCAATATCCATTAACTGGAAATATAGTTTATCTGGAATTCCCTAGGTCCTGAACATTTGAGATAAGAGTTTTTACTTTGTAACCAAACAAACAAAAACCAACAAATTTTCATAGACACATTCTATATATCCTTCATTTTTAAAATTTTTATTTATAAAAAAATCTACATGTTAGAAATATTAGAACACCTCATCTATAATGCCCATAATAAGGAAAAGAAAATAAATAATTTTAACTTTTCATGTAACAGCATTAAATTCTATAATGCATCTCTACCATACATATTCTACTTTTATCTTGGACTATAGGGATATTTTGGATTGTGGAGACAATTAATTTCTCATTGTTATAGAAGCTTTATTTAAAACGTGGGACAATCCCCAATTCAAATTATCAAAATGACATATCCATTAAGCATTATTTAGTGTAATCCTGTGCCATTCTAATTCCAGCCCTGTGGTTATTATAGAAACTAAAATGAACAATACAATAATAAATATCAAAAGCATTAATGTCAACAAATATTACTTCGAATAAAGACAAGGTATTACAATACACAAGTTAAACATTGGTAAATAAATACAAGCACTAATTAAATTTTAAAATTTGCTCAAGCTGTTTTTCCATAGCGAATAAGTAATGTTGAAAAGATTTTATAGAAGTTAGTATTCAAAAGCATTTCATTAGATTTTATATCAAAGTGTTCCCCACCCAATTATTCAGGAACAGAAAGTGCCCTTTTCAAAATTGTATTAAGTAATAAGCAGGTCGAAATTGCATTTGATTAAAGAGCCCTATTATTTTTAAAATGCTATAAAGATTTTTATTTGATTCTTTATGTGGGCAAAACATTAGTTAAAAACAGTCTTTTTCATTTCAGTATTCTGTAATTGAATTTTCTTTAAAATATTAATTATTTTATTTAAAAAAAAAATTGCTTTAGTTAAGAATTAAAATCACTCCCTGTTGTGCTGAAATAAATGTTTTACAAAATGCCAACACACTGACTCATTAAAACAGCTTGATCAGAACTGATACTGGATAAAAGTGAAGAAGCCAAGTACTGATGTCCTAAGAACTGTTGCTTATGTCCAACAGACAAACTTGGAAGTATATAGATCTTTCCTGTTGGCAGAAACTTTGTAATTGGTTCAGTTGTCAGTCAGGGTTAATTAATTTGTATTGCTGTACTGGTCAAAAAAGCAATTTATCATTTTCTGCCAAATACTACAGTCAGATTTTTTTTACTTTAAAGTGAGCAACATTTTTCTGGTATAAATCAATCAAAATCAGTTACCAGCAAAAAACAAAAAACAAAACAAAAAAAACTTACACATTCTGTAGCTGGTTTTTGTTTCAATAAAAGAAGAGAAAAAATTTTCAAAGCTTCTCTACAAAATAAATCTTATGTAAAGTTTATATTACTTAAAAGAAAGTTTACAGACTCATTTAAAAATTATTTCCAGTTTTTTAATTAGATAATTTGAAATCTAAAAAATTTCAGTTACATACTAACCGCATCTGTCACATTTGTCTGAACTGTGTGCTATATATTACAAGAGATCTTAATACATTGTGTGAATCTGGAAAGCCAATGTCATAGGATTTGCCCATCAGGTTAAAATAACCTGATATACATGATATACCTTGTGAAATTCACCTGCTCTAGTACAAGAACGTTGTATGTGCATACAACAGAAACCTACCTTGCTCGGCAGATGTAACTTATCCCCTTCTCAACACCTCTACTTGTCTGCACAACAAGAAAGTTACATTCTGCTAATGGAATACTAGCAGATCACAAGGATCTAATTCAAAATTATTTTGTAAAATTAACATTTTAAAAGCCTAATGCTAGATAGCTTCAGAAAAGGGTACTCTAGCCATACACCCGATAACAACACTATTATCAGTAAAATTGATCATTAACAAAATTAAAAGTTTATTTGTGAATACTATACTTATTTTTAACAGAAAGTGATTGTAGATGTTGAATACCTTTCCTAGAAAACAAATCTTTATTACATGCATTTGATAAAAATCAAATAAATCAAAATAAAATAATTGTATTTATCAAATAAAGACACATTTAATCTAAATATAAAATGATAGGCCAGGCCCGTCTCATCAAAAGCTGATCTGTCTATACTTGGCTTAGTTTCTTTACATTATATTGATCATGGTAAAAAAAGTTGTCTGAAACCTCTGGCCTACTTTCATTACATTTAATGCATGAAAAAAGATATAAATGTAGTTAATCACATGTAACAAATGTACAAACACAAAAACAAAACAAAATCCATAAAACCTTTGTATGAATACATTGCAGAAATTCTTTTCAGCTCAGCTTACCAGAAAGTTTGTACTGTTTAAATAAAAAGGAAAATTATCAAATTCTAAAAATGGTTAATGCAAATATGTATATAATATAATTAGTTAAATGAAAGGACAAATGATCAAACTATTTTCTTAGATTCTATTAAACCATGTAAATCATTTAAACTGATTAACAGTATCATGAAATAACACACAGTACTTACAAAGCCATGTCTTTAAGGTTACCATAGATATCTTCATCATCTTCAATTTCTCTTGACTCTATGTTTGGCGGAAATCCACTACAAGCAAACAAATGTCATAAACTTGGCAGTACAAAGCTACAACTGACTGACTCACACCAGTGCACAGCACTACACAAAGTACCATGCAGAGCAAGCAAGAGGGGCATGGAAGCAGGCTGCAGCTTAAAAACTTACGTGGCCAGATCCTCCAGGGTATTGTAGTAATCATGTTCAATGGGAAGTGGCCTAGTATCAGGAGAAAATCCTCTACAATTGAAAAACAGCAGTGAGTAACATCAGTACTAGTGTGTGGCTGTGCATCATGCAAGCAGAGTTAGTAAGAGCATGCAAAGTCTGCTTGAAATGAGTTGCTAATTAATAGCAGGCACAAAGAAAAAGCTTTCCTAAAATTGTTAAGGAAAAAAAAAGAAAGCATATGCAAACCTCAAGACATTATGTACCTTGATCTCATATCATGGTATTTATTTTTTCTTAAAGCAAATGAAATGACTTAATGTCATCGATGTTGACTGCATTGTCAAGTCTCATCTGAACCCAGTTAGCAAGGACCCTTTCCTGCTTCTGACAGGTGTCACTTACCCTTGTACAATATACACTTTATAGAAATTGTTTTATTTGCACACTTTGTTATGCAATTATTAAAACAATCAGAAAATACTATTACATCATTTTTAATTATTAATCAAATAAAACAATAATGAAATCAGTCATACATTAATATTTTATAGTTAGTTTTCTAAAATATTAGATGTAATGCATTGCTCCAAATGATGGCTATGCAAGTGAAAGAATGTAGACATCTATTAATGAATGCAAAATGTGGTGCACCTTTATATTGAAATTCCCCTGTTACCAACATCAGTGCATATATGCTGTGCTTGACAGGTGGTTATAAAAAGAGGATCAAATAAACTTACTCTAGACCAGTGTGCATCCAAAGCAAAGGTTATAAATTGGTGGATGTTTTACTTGGCTGTAAAGACTACAAAATACCAATAAGCATGTTGCACTAGGAAAAGCAATGGCCATTATTTACATGTCACCAGTGCCTTCTGCAAGAGTTGCCTGCAGTGTGCTGACCTAGTGATAATGATGCTGCAACAGCTGAAAGTGATTGTTGATGGTCACTGGAAAACAACCTGTTGTTCTCTGTATGCACTAATAGTGGCAGGATGTCTGTCTAGAATGTGTGTGTGTACAGAGATCATACTCTTCCCTCTAAAAAGATGAATTATTTGATGCACAAAGCCTGTAGGTAGCAAAAGATCAATGGCAAAATAACAGAGATTGATCAGCTAATTCCCAAGTTAATGGAAAAATATCTTGGCTATCTACCAAGTACTTTTGGCATTACTTTTTCCAGACAAATGTATGTCTGCTTCAGTGACCATTTTATAGTAAAGACAATGGTCAGATATGTAAATTATAGATAAACTTAAAAAGTAAGGGTGTTCAAATATGGCAAGAATCTGTGTAAGCTATGTATATTTAAAAATTACTATTTTACTTTAAATTTTAAACTATTATAAAAATTTATAAGGTCAATTTTATTACATAAATTGTCCAAAGTTACAAACGATGACTGATGATGATTTCTTACTGATTCTGTTCCACAACTGTACTTGAGAATATACAACTTGAAGAGAGAGAGGGGAAGAAAATTAGAAAAGACAAAAAACTTACAAGCAGAGTGTTAGTCAGACAAATGAATGATCAGTTACATGATGCATGCTTTCCAATTTAACAGATATTAATATTTGGTTGAGGGAGCAAGAGAGAAAACATAGAAATTACAAAAGCTCAACAACACAGTTTTAAGCTGTATGTACCTATTTAGTCCAAAGACTGATTATCTAATTAATTCTCCAAAGACTCAGAGGCTTTTGAGAGAATACTCAAATCTGGCATTTCAAACCATCATAACCAATCAAAGATAATGCATATAGGTACACAAAATTTTTTTTAAAACCTTACAAGGTAACTGAACATGTGAAGAGACTCTAGCATAGTTTTTAAATGAACTATTCATCAGAAATTTTTTTTTTAAAATTTTAAAATAACACTTTTTTGAATGGAATGTCATACAAATTTCTCATAGTTGTCACTTGTTTTAGGTTTTTTTCTGAGTAAGCCAAATTTTCTTGAATCACAAGATTTGT
This sequence comes from Nautilus pompilius, assembly GCA_018389105.1. Classification (NCBI taxonomy): domain Eukaryota; kingdom Metazoa; phylum Mollusca; class Cephalopoda; order Nautilida; family Nautilidae; genus Nautilus; species Nautilus pompilius. The sequence goes on along the minus strand of JACATO010002115.1, from coordinate 667,824 downwards.
CACATTTACCCAAAACTTACATAGAAAAAAAAAAGTTCTAAAACATTGCATTTGACATGCTGTGGTAAGACTGCATTCCAAATATGAAAGCTCTTGGAAGAAAAACAAAACATTTGTTTACCAAAAAATAATAAATATCTTAGATCATCATATTGGAAAAATGCTGACAAACATGGTGCCAATAAAACCCCATCATTTCCACTTATGTTCACTTCCTTTATTCCACTAAAACTGAATGCCCAATTATGAATCAATTATACATCTAAAAGCTAAAAAATATGAACTTATTAAATTACTTTATTCATCTTCAGAATAACCCTTAAAATATATTTAATACATTTAATAACAAACTTGTCTCAATCACTTGTTTAATATTTTATTGTTGTGAAAGTTTATCATCATTCATTGATAGTTTATGCAAAAAATTTAGTGCTTTATCTACTTTTTGTTATTTTACCTTTTACAAAAAGTGTTCAAACCTACATACATGCATCATTCTATGCCAATCTAAAAAGTAGATGAAGCATGATAATCTCAGATTTCCTTTTAATTTAGAGCATATGTACACCTCTGATCTCAGACAAAATTTTAGCTTTATATAATGAATAGTTTTCATTTTATGGCCCACTGAACTCAGAAGTGGTGCTTTTAAAAAAATGTCTGATATTTTTGACAATTTTTGTCAAGCTATTGCACAAACACTAAAGATATCTTTCTGAAATTTTTGGCAATTGCTAAAATCCAACTAGATAGTACAATTGTGGCTTCACTTGGCAGTTATGTGTTTTTTTTTTATATTATATTCAAACAACAATTGAAATTCTGCACTTATCAGAGGTTTCTGTGGCATAATCAGATAATAAGGAGACCAGGAGATCAGTTTCTAATTTTGCACGCAACAAACTCACTCTTAAAAGTCACAGTTTAACCACCAGTATCAGGATGTGGGGAAAGTAGCTAATTTTTAAAATCTGATGACACCTAAGTTTGAAATAAATTTGCTCAAGATTTCTATAGGTTCCAGTATTCCTTCACATTTGACTGATTTCATACAGTACTTTATCAAGATGAAAAAGATTTACAAGCTTCTACATTATCATTTAAAATGATTAACTTTAATGTATTATTGTATTTTAACTTAAAAAAATTTTTTTTTTACTTTAATCAGTCTTTTTTTTAAAAAAATACAATTTACTTTTTAGAAATAAGCAGTGTTGAGAATGACATGTTAGACAGAATTTTAGCTAGTGATGCAAAATTAAGCAAAGCCCCCCTGACAGCAAAGTAGAAATTGAATAAGCTGTATTACATGATATCTCAAAAAATAATGAGTAAACCAAAAAAAAATGAGATAGCTGGATTTCACCTGACAGAGAGTAGTTTCCATACTTTTGCTAAACAACTATAAATACAAATTTAAAACAACATTAACTTGAAATAATTAAATTCAAAACTGACAAACTGAGCATTACACAAAAAGAACTCATCAATAAACATTAAGATACTTACGTGAAATGTGCTTCTCATCTTTACCCCAAAAGATATTAAATGATAAAATAATGTTTAAAATGGAGAATGATTTTGTATGATCTTTTAAGTTTTATCAAAGAAAATAAATTTAAAAAATTATTAATAATATTTAAGTTTGAAAAATACCCTAAAATAATAGTCAGGATGGGTTTACTTCATGTACTAAACTTAATTACTGCTAATATTTTAAAAATCATTTGTTTGATAAAGCTCCTATGCCCATGTGCAAATGTTTTGTCATTTAAAAAATGATTTGCTACTTCAAATATTATCCTTCCTCATGTATTAAAGAAGAAAACCCTTAAGTATCATCAATAAAATATTAGGTGCTGGAAGAAGAATAAGCAAATAATCAGTTTATCTAATTGACCAGCAATGTAGTAGTAGGTGGCATTCACCAATGTCTACAAGGTAGACACCCTGGTAAAATAGCACAGTAGTGCTGTTGCACACTAGAAAGCAGTGCTAAACATGGTGCCCAGCACTTACAACTTGAAACCTCTACTAGAATTCTTCATTTTTAAAAGTGGGAAGAAATTGAAGTAGCCAGAAGAAATCCACATAGCTGGCTGGGTAGAGTAAGAAGAAACCATGTTAGAAAGGTTCACCAAACCAAGATGTTCCCATTGGAAGAAAATTCAGGTCCTCAAAACTTAGTATTCACGTAATCAATAGACAACTACAGTGTCTATCAGCAACTATAGAGACTTTGGAAATGAGCTTATAATTCAGATATGTAAGGAGTTTGTTGTTAATGTTAAATTAGATAAAAGAATAGAGTGAAAGATGTTCAACAGAGTAAACAAAGAAAAACAACAAGTGCATATGGAGCATGAATGCGATTGTAGAGCTTGCATAATATTCAAAAAACATTGCAGTTACTTTTAAGCATTAAGTTGTATCATCAATGGCCAGAAGTTGATTTGCCAGGGTAAATACCCATGTAAACTATGTCGATAAAATAAAAAAAAGTACTAATAAGTATTTAGGTTAAAAGCAATAATTAGCAAATATGATAGTTTAGTGGCAGAAAGTAAAGAGATTAAAATAACCAACAAAACCAAACAGAAAATGGACAGAAAAAAAAGAATAATCTGAAACCAACTAAAATCAGGCAGCTATGACAAGAAATAACAATTATCATTAGTAATAACTTTTGTTAACTTGGAATATCAAGAAAACTTTTATTAGTTCAAAACAAAAAAAACAAAAAAACAACTAGGATAATGCATGAATTCCCAGTACTAAAAAAGCAAAACTGAGAAACTACCTAATCAACTGCTAATGTGATCCAATACAGTGTCCTGCCACATCAATTTGGCAACCACCATAAATGAATCTATCTGCCTGAAATTTATGTATTTCAGATGATTATATATGTAATGGACATCTAGGTGAGCAAATAACCAATATGCACTATCACTATATCAAAAATAGGGAGATTCTATTCCTCTGTTTACTCAAGGTCATGTTATAGACCATTCAGTGTGTGGCTACAGTCAATGATAAATTGAGGTGTGTTGAGATTTTTGACATGAATTTGTGGCTAATATAATTATGAAACTTACTGAAAGTAACATCACTGCTGCAGCAAAGCAACCTGAAAGGCTTCCAACAGTGACATCTCAAGAACATACCATTAGTTGCTGAATTTGTACTCACCATAAATATACACTTGTTGACATCATCCAAGCAACAGAAATGAGCAAAAGAACTCTTCAATGTCATTTTCTACTGACTTTACAGAGAGTTTATAGTATGTAAAGAAAAAAAAAATCATGCTGTTCAACAGGAATAAACCACTTTAAAATGTCTGACAAGAACCTTGAACATACTCCAATGATTTCATGTTTCTGGTTTCTGCAATGTCTAGATATTGCACTGGGTTTGGATAAGATTTGATAAAGACCTTCAATCACAATGTCTTTAGTTCACAGTCACATAAGGAGGCAGAAGTCTCATGGTATAAGCTACATTCTGGCAAGGTAGAAAAACAGAAATAGCAGTTGTTGAAGGATATTTCCATTTTGGTGGCTATGTTGCCAACTGATATTTGATGCCAAAAAATTCTTCAAGAGAATGGTGCTACATGCTATAACTCTTCTGTGACCACAGTTTGGAAGAGAAATCAAGGCATTCAACTACTTCCCTGGGTACCTCAAAGTCCTGATATGAAACTGATCAGTCTCCCGTGAGAGCATCTAGATTGTCAGTTGAGAGCAACCCATCCATACCCTACAACTATGATGGAATTAAAAGTTCTCATACAGATAAGGGGGAACCTGGACCAGACCATGATACATAATGTTGATTCAATGTCACAAGGGTGGAAGCTCTTTATACTGCAAAGTTGGCTTGACCAAGTACTAACAAAGAATTTCACTTGATTGCTTATCTGTAGTTGCCATTTTCTGCAACAATTTTACATACTGTAATAACATGACCAAATTATTATGGCAAGACACTGAAGTAGAAAGATAAAAAAGTTCATCAAGATAGAATAAGATACAGCTGAGTTATAGCTGTGTACTACTAAGGAGGATAAGGCAGCTAGAAGTAAAATGTGACTTTGAGCAACAAAATTTGTATTTCAGGCAATAAATTTTAAAAAATAAAATATATATATATAGTGTCAAAACAATGCATAATGCAATGAACATTCTCAAAATGTTGATGAGAAAATATTACAAGCCAACCTACCAAACGCAAATCTACAGACAGTGAAGATAAGCTTAAATTAAATGATGTAAGGTCTCAACCCTTTTGTTGAACATTCAGAAATGGCAAGCAATAAAATTAATCACAAAAACTAAATAAGTTAAGAGCAAGAATTGCCAAAGATGGGATAATCTTAAATAATGCTGACAACCAGAAGCAGGACTCAATCAATGGCTGAGATGGTTCTTTTATAGCCGGTTTAAAAGGGAAACATCTTGAGTAAATGCAAGTGTGTGTTGGTAGAGGAAGGCTGAAGAAGTGGACTCAGTGATGAAAAAAGAGCCAGCCCCAGGATCAAAATAGCAGATATCAGTTAAAGAAAACAGTTGAGGGTGAAGTGAAGATAGGAAAAAAACATGTATAGCAACAAATCACAAAAGGAAAGTTAAAGCACATTACAACAGTTCCAGGTATTTAGCAAAGTCATAATCAATAAAACTTTTAGTCAGTGATATTTATCTTATCTGATGTTTTCAAAAATAGAAAGAAAGAAAGATTCCTAGCCTCTGACCGGTTTAGACAAACTGACCTCAAAACTAAAATGGTTAATCATATAGTAATTTTTGCTTTTCAACTGCTTTGGGCATTAATTTGAAAAAGTCTACTTGATATTGTAGAGAGAGATCAACAGAAATCTTGCTGACAACAAGAATTGTATTTGCATAAACTAAATAAAGTATATGAAAAAACAAAAGTTGAATTAAGTTAGTCTAGAAGAAAAATTCGTTCATAATTTGAGTGAAATGATGAGACTAGATTCAAAGCCAGAACAATACCAAAAGATGGCATTGCTGGAAATGTAGTAAATGAAAGCTAGGTCATCAATGACACACCTAATTCATAGGGTGACTGGTGAGAAACCACTAAAGCAAGGACAAAAGTGATCAAGAGTGGTAGCATAACACAGTACTGACAAAGATGTCTATAAATACCATTTATAATTCATAGTAATTAGAGACTTAAAGTAAGTTGGCTTCTGAGCACTCAGGCACAACAAACACTGCAAAAAATGGTAAGATGATTTCCTGAGTACATCAACCACCTTTTTTAAAAATAAAAATGACAGATGAGTTACATATTTTCATATTTCTGACATTGAGACTTAACCTTTGCAGGAAAGGGAAATAGCCATTAATTTAAAACTGAATTACCTAGAAGACACAGGGTGCTGATTATTTCATTTGTACCTCCCATAGAAAACGAAATAGTAGTGGAACCACCACCAAAGAGTCTTATGCCCACACTAGCTAACAAAATGCCTAAGCTCAATAAAAATGCCAAGAGATAAGTTTGGGAGCTGCTTGGTGAGATAGAAAACTGACATTTTATTAGAATAAAAATGGCAAAAACAGGAAAATTAACTATGATCGAGTTGTTGTTGTTTTTTTTAAACTACAGATGACTTAGTTGTTACTTTCTCCAATAAAAACACAAATTATTTTGATTAAACAGCCTATGTTGTCATCAGAACTAATTACAAACTTCTCTTACTAATACCTTAAAAAAAATTAACAGTACAGTCCAGGCATTTACTTCAGAAACAAAATATTATTTATGAATGTACAAATTATTATAAGCTGTTTTGTAAGCTTACAATTTTTTTTAAACAGTACTAAAAAAATTTGACTAGTTAGATAAGTACACTGGCTACATAATTTTTCAAATAGATCACTTTTATTAATAACATTTTCCAGATGTTAATTTTGTATATGTTTTTATTTTTGTCTCACTTTCTGAAAATTTATTTCATTTCTTGTTTTTTAATTAGCTTTCCTTCTTACTATTACTATGCAGCAATGACAGTAACCCCAGTACCCACTCATAGCAGCTAGCTTATTCCCTACTGTGTATAGAACAACTACAAGATAATATACTATAACAGCTGTGAGTGTCTCTCACTGCAGCTGTCTGCTACAGTAAAGAAAATTTTCCATTCCCCATAAATAAGTAATTGTATTTATTTTCAGATGATGATTACCTCTTTATTGGGAAGAATTACAAATTTTACAGCACTGATGCAGATCCATTCAACTAAACAGGCCACATAATGTCTGCTTGCTAAACTACACAAGCAGTGCATTTCATTCCACTATAGCAGAATAAGAATCTAACAAGCATGCAAGTAACTCTTGGGCATGAGACAGAATAAGGTAGTCAGTGGTGGCTTTAACATGAACTTTCTCTAAAATAATATTATTAAAGTCACAAAGATAGCAAATGATATTTAATGTATATGAGCCTAAATGTACTGATGCGCTAATTCTCAGAGCTTGGCACCCTCAGAAGATAATCATGATGACACGATTGACAATTTTGGATTTGAAAATACCACCATTCAGATTAAGCCTAAGTGCCTTAACTTTGGAAAAGTTGATGCTTATTACTCATGTACACTAGATTGTGATACAGCTACAGCAGTTAACAATGAAAAAGATTAGGGGATCGTAATAGATAATACACTGACAAGTCAAAGTGAAAGTATATGCCTGACAGTCAATGGAATTTTCAGCAAAAATCTTACTATATATAATAAAATCCAGACATGTTTATTCTCCTGTATAAATCATTAATAACACATCTATTGGAGTATGTAATTCAGGCATGGAGCCCATATTATGTAAAGGTTGTTGACAGTTTAAAGGAGCTCAAAGGTGATTAACTAAAATTATTAGAGCTGTCTATAAGATGACTAGAAAGGCTTAAATTGCCAAGTTTAATCTGCATCAGACTAGATGCTCTCTTTGCCAAAAAAGAGGCTTTAAATAAATTTTAAAACTTCCTGCCACTCTAACTTTCTGCAACTATATATAAATCATTATATTTTTAGGCTAAACATTATGAAGGTGAGGTTATATCACGGCGAAATTATAAGTAGCTCCAAACAAGTACTGAACTGGTGTATTTACAAATTACTAGATTATCTACTTTGATCACCTACTGCAGTTTTATTCTTCTCTGCTAATTTTACCATAATTCTCTTAAATTCTCCCTTATATTATAATCTAAACAATGATTCTCTGTCAGGAGTTGTCATTACAGCCCAGTCATACAAACACAAGACCAATACATCATACATAATTAATAAAATGCACACCATTAGAAAATATTAAAAACAGAATCAATGAAATACATACAGTAAAAATACACACTTTAGAAAATAAAGAATTTGAAATTTTGTTTTCATACAAATATTTTGGTTCAAACATAAAATGCTGATGTTATTTAAACTTTCATTAGTCTTTTACATACCAAGTACCTAAATCAGTAATGTTCTTTTTCTTATTAGTATGGTATCTATATGTCTATAGAGATACAATGAATGCATGACAATTTTCCATATCTACAAAAATATATGATGTTTAGAAAAGATTTAATAAGAAAATTGCATTGACACTATATTTCTCATATAGAAACAAATATTAAAAATGAAGACTCATTGTGGATATCAAATGCCCATTTCTGGTAAAGATTTGAATCTATGGAAACTTAGCTGAACATTTTATACTCAATGTCAATTTTAACCTTACTTATACATGCACCCCACAAAGGATAAATGTGACCAATACACTAAGTTTGGTAAGTGAGCCTACTGTAGTCAATGTTGATTTCATCTTCACTGGAAAACAAACAAGGCTGAAGTAAAATATCTCACCCAAAAATTAGTTTTTAAAAATTTGTAAACATTAGTGTTTGCTGCTTCAAAAATTTTCCATCCACTAGAATGTTTTCAACTTGAAATCATCTGGCACCAGGGATATCAGTAAAAGTAAAATCTATAAACTTTACGAAAGTATGAGTAAGAACTAAACATCTAATAAAGCATATAAATTTGTCCAACTCTTACCAGTGAAGGTGAATGTAGAATTAATTATAACTGCTAATTACCTTTTTATGATATATATAAAAGTATCTGTTTATTAATAATATACAATATATCTTTTACCACAAAATACATTTTTAAAGGATACATTTAATTAAGAAGTAACTGATATTTATTACACTTACCTTAATTTTTTCTGTGCCAGGTCAGTCTTTGATAACTTCGATATTGTGTACAATACCTGGTGTTTAAAGAAAAATATTATTTTTAAGTACACACTACAATTTTTTTATGGTAGTTTGACAGTATTATCATGAGAATAAAATTTCATGTATTTACCTTTCTGAAATCTTTCACATCAAACAAGTCAGGTGGATCAAAAAGATCGGAATCACGTAGTCTGAAAACCCTCTTACATGTTTGAAGGAAAGTTCGGATATTCTTTAAGCAGAGAAACTGAAAATAATATAAAATTTAAAAAGTTTTAACAATTTTTATATTCACCATATCAAATTAACTTATTGTCAAATTATATATATAAACTTTACTATTTTAATTTACTCCTGACAAAAGATATTAACTAGCACAACAGTCTGTTAACATTTTGTGAAGTAGTAGTTGTTTCCCTTGATAAGTTATTCTTTAGGAGAGTTCCCACAATGTCAACTGTAGTACTTGTAAGTAATACTTTGCTTTCAGAACATAATAAAAAAATATCTAAAAATAATAAATTTTTAAAATGACAACAAGGTTTCTAATACCTGTTATCCAAGGCCATGTTTTAATTAAAAAAAAATAAAAAAATTCCAGATTATTTTCCAGGTGAGTATTCAGTAATGTGTGAACGCTGTTTTAAGTTTCAAAATGCCTTCAATTTTTTTTCTTCACATATCTATTTAAATAAAGCCATTCATATTCATTTAACTGCATTCCTTCTTTTTCTATAAAAAACTAAATTTCACCAACATATGTTAGATTGAAATTCTAAATGTTGTTTTTTAAATAAAGTTTTATTTCATAAAATTAATAACATACTAATTAAATTATCTACAAAAAAATAAATAACCATAATATTTAACCCACTCTCTTTTTTCAAAATGTTTAATAGAATCTCTCTCTGCCTTATTGATTATTTGAATGCCACATCTGCAAAGCAGGTATGTTTCATATTTTATTATAAGAAAATCTCATACTAGGATTATAAGATGTGACCATTTTGATTGAAACCAATTTTCCAATTATAAGCATATTTTTCACTTCACATTTTTAAAATTTGCATCTTACATGTAACTAATTCCTACTGATTAGTTGGCAATATTTGTTTGTGATTATTAATGTGAGTGGAAAGAGTTGGAAAAATAAAATAATGGACAATTTCACATTAAAGGTTGAAGCTGAAAAATAGATAGATAGATACATAGGCTAAATAGGTAATGCTTTGTTTTAAATATTCAGTGTGGATTATTATCACTTTTTTTTTTCTTTTTGTTACTACTAAAAAAGAAAATCTAATGTGCTCCTAAATTTTTAATGCATGGAGTAAACCACTTCTATGCTAAACTTTTAACTTTTAGCCCTCTATACCTAACACAATTCAATGATATGACAATAAAAATGCAAACATACCTTATACAGGACAATATTTGAAGTAAAAAGTAAATGGTTATTTTGGCTAATTTATTTGTAAGAAAATAACTTATTAAAATTGGTTTTATGATTCATAGAAAATAGTAACAACTTTAAAAAAATTTTTAAAATATATGAAATTTATATCTACTATTAGAATGGTTCACATATAATACTGGTGATTTACAGAGTATTATAAGCATATACAGTAAACTCTGGAAATAATGCCACCCTCAAGGAATCAGGGACGGCATTATATCGAATATTCCGTTATATGGAGTGTCCATATAAGTAAGGTATAAGGGAGGTGTAAACAAGTAGAATATAAAATGGACGTGTATGTGCTGCCAGTTTCATCAAAATATTCAAAAATGCACTTACATCAATTTGCATATGGAAAATACATGTGAATAAAACATAATTATATTTTTAAAATGTATGCACAACATGTTATGTACGCATAAAAAAAAAACAATTAAGCACTACACAACACAGTTTACTTCTCTTCTGTTACCTGCTCCCTGCTCTGGTGTTGTTGTTTCAATTGCTGCATCAGGAGAACGATTGACGAACCAACATTGTACTCACGCATCAAAACATTCCTGCTTACACCTTTTTCTAATTTCTTGACTGTTTCAATTTTATTGGCAATGTTAAGCGTAGTCCTTGTTTTTCTCCAGTACTTGCTTTGTCAAATTTAGGAGCCATTGTTGAGGGGTGCAAAAGTTATCGTATGATAAAAGACGAGAGAAATGAGCTGTGCAAACTTCCAAGATGATGACTGTAAATAAACTTAAGTTGGCTGCCGTGTCTGCTGCCAGAGCTGTGACATATGCTTTTAGATAGAGTGCCGCTATATCCAGAGTTTACTGTAATAGGTAATACTACAAGTGGTATAATTCACTTTTGTATATCCAAAATATGCCAGTCTAGAGTAATCCAAAACATGGTTTGTGGTTTTTGAAAATGTATAGAAGTTTTTTTTTTATCTCAAGATCATTTCAAAGAATCTCAATATTTGGTTTATCACTAAATAAAATAATTTTAAAAAAAATGTAATGATTACCAGTTATGTGATTTAGATGCTCTCATTACTGGAAACACCAAACAGAACTCATCGAAGATTACAGTTACATTTGGACAGGTAGGTGTGGATGGCTTATTGAGCAGAGAATCCAGGTAAGAATTGTAACCAAGTTCATATCCCTTATCAGATAGCCAGAACAGAAAATAAGAGAAATTTAATCAACATATTTAATACTTTAGGATAAATGTTTAGACATGTGCACTTATCAAGAAGAACCAGAACTAAATATGCCTCAAAAAGAGGAGAACAAACAGCCAGAAGTGACATCATAATCAAGAGATGAAACTTGATGGGAGTAGAACACATATAAAAGAGAAGCATTCTCAAAGGTTTGATGATAGCAGAAATAAATATGAGAAGAGGTCAAATCAGAGTTTTAAAAAATAATTCTTTAGATTATTGGAATTCAAACCTAACCATCTAAAAACATAAGCATATTGCAGTAATAATTTCATTAAAAAAGGGTAGAATAATCAGCTGAAGTTTGATAACAAAGTGTATGCAAATTAACACAAAAGAAGACAAAAGCCAAATCAATAAAGTTGTAGCTTCATAATTAGAATGTTTGCAAAAAGGAGTAACTAAAATCATTCCAAACAAAGTTGATTTAAATAAAAATGAACCTTCATATTCCCATTTAGGAATATTGTAGGGAGAAGTAAAATTAATATCAGAAGCTCAAAGTCAAAGATGGAAGAGAAAGAACTATAACAAATCCATGCATCTAATAAGAGAGAAAGCTATACTGATATAATTGAATAAACCACGATAGAAAGAGCAAAATAAGTTTCAGAATCTCTAAGATAAACCGAAGAAAGAAGAGGCAGCAATATAATTAAAAATGAGCACAGACTTAGAAAATTGAAAATTGATGAGTGGCTCATTCATTAACAAACTCTTTTTTGTTTTGCATACAAAGAATTGAAAACTTAAAAACAAAAAAACCCCCTCACTGTGTACAAATGAAACCAGCAATATAGCAAGAGAAAAAACAAGCAGAAGCTCGGTCATTGATGATTGCCCCAATTTAATAGGGACAATTGACAAGGTTAAAAAAAAAGAAGCAAAATCATCTTTCCCAGTCTTATATACATATTAAGACAACTTAAAAGTGTGAGGCGGTAAAAGAAGCATGGAATGAAACCAAAAGCCAAAATGTATTTTTACATGATAAGCACAAACCAAGTGAGACATGTGTCCACTTAACACAAACACTACTGAGGAGAAGAGAAGAGAAAAGAGAAAAAAAAAGCCAGGTCAAAATGTGAGAAAGCCCATTAAGACTATAGAAAATATTGAAAATGCAACAACAGGCATTTTAAGAACAGAAAAGCTGATGTTGTGAATATCGAAATCTGATTGATAATTTCTCATGGATTTGAACTAAATGAATTCAACTTTTCCAACAACAAAAAAATAGTTTAAGAAAAGCATCATAATATGACAAGATAAAATCAGTTAAACATTCAATGGCAACACAAAGCAAATGGAAGCACACTAAATTAGGAGTATCAGAGGATACAAGTGTTTAATCAAGCTAATCACCAGCAAAAATTAAGTAATTTCAGCCCAAAAAATACAAGGTCTGTTGCTGGCAGCCCTGATAGTACAAAGGCAAAAAATTTAGAAATTAAATATTTGACTTCCTTTCAGAGTATATTTTCAAATTCTGTTTACAGAAATCTGCTTGGCAAAGTATCTTTGTTTATTTTTCATCATGAAAATCCAATCAAAACGTTAATGTTGAAATTGTATTAATATTTTAAATTGTGTATTTGCTAAAAGTTGTTAATAAAAATCAACCCACATTTCCTTGCCAGTTTTTAAAATCTAGATTTTCCTAGTTGGGAGTTGTAAGATATTTTACACAAACTGGTAATGGCACCAGGATACTGCCATTTTTTCCATGGCCAGAAGCTGCATGCTCTTGAAACTAGTTGGTTGTTACTGTGTAGACTTAGATAAAAATCAACTGGTAATAAAAACTAATTGCAGAAGTTTATTCTGTTTATAAAAATGTCTGAGCAATTTTGCTCATGCATCAGAATTCTCCTAAGCAATAAAGATATTTCTCATCCCTAAGGTTATGGAATAACGTGCACAAGCATTAAACCAACAATGGTCTCAGTATTTTAATATAGTGCAACGTTTGACACCCAGTTGCTAACATTTTCTCAACACTTTCCTTCTCTAGCCAAGAAGCTCCACATATCTTTTTCAATTGGTTATTTTTTTGTTTTTCTCTGTCTGTTCCAAATGTATTTCGAACAATTTAATATGACTAATCTCAATTAACCAGGAATTTCATAATTTGCCCAAAATCACTATTCCAATTAATTCATTTTGTTGTTACTGCAATTTGCTAATAAAGTATCACATAATTCACCAGGATAATTTATATACATTCTACAAATCCTTACCAACAAGTAAATATTTAAACACAAAACATATTATTTTAAAACTTCTAACACAGCATTCAGAACAAGGGCTACCAAGTTTGTGATAGTTACTGGATTCAAGAAGCAAAATCATTTTAAATGATGATTAAAAATTGTTGCTAACAAAGTAATCAAATGAATAGCAGTTGAAGTTCATTTGATCAGCAAAAATTTTGTTGCTTAATCCACCTTAATTATAAAAGTGAAAATTCATTTTTGTCATCTCTAGTATGAAAATAATACTATTATTTATTTGCATACTAAAAAAATCACCACAATGGACGTGCAATCTAGTAATGCAGAATGATGAGCTTGATTTGTCTAAAATTTAATGATCACTTTGTGAAATATAGGTATTTGTTACTAATGATTCAAACCAACTGACATTTTGGATTAAACTGTTATATTCTACATCAAAATTTTTGTAATACTAGTTAATTTATGTGCTGAGGCTAGTTGTAATAATATAAATAATAATAAAAGATTATTGGTTATTGAGGAGGAGAGAAGAGAAATTAACTTTTCAGTTAATGGCTTAATCAAATGTACCAAAGAAAATTAATCTTAGCTAAAATAATTTTAGGAACTTTCACAAATACATATGCAAACTAAAAATAAATAAAAATAAACAACAATAACGATAAAATAAACAAGCAGTAGTAAAAAAAATTGTGGTTTTATTTATACAACTAAATCCAAAAAAAAATAAAAACTCTAAATCAGAGTTGCATTGAGGTATTCATAAGTGTAATATTAAAATTATACACTGGCTAGCCATTTTATTATGAACTATGTACCTTTTCAAGACTTGGGCCTGACCTGAGCTGCAGATGCGAATTAGGTTGACCAAATGTTGTGTCAGGTGATCCTTGCATTCCCTGCAGCAGTATATATGACTTGGACAAGCACATCTGCAGTCAGTCTAACAGATATGGGGAAAGGCAAAAACATTGCAGTGTTTGAAAGAGTTGTGAGCAGGTGTCACAGTGGCCAAGACAGTTTTGTTGGTGGTAGGCTACTCCAAGACATTGGTCATTCAAGTTTATCAGCCATGACAAAAAGTAAAGAAAATGTCTGCTATGAAGGAAAATTGGGGCCACAAAAAAAATAGTGACAAAAGAGAAATAAAACAGAGAGAATAAGTGCACTTGACTTCAAACAATAGACCAACTGATAAAAACATTTAGTGGAGGGCAATCCACCTATCTTCTGCTGTGCTCTGTGAAGAACATTTCAATAAATGGCATAAATCAGTATGAGACCATTGCATAAGCCAATGATCACAATTATCAACATAAAAAGATGCCTAATATGGTATAAGAAACAGACATTTGGACTAAGGAAGAATGGTGAAGTGATGTGGGCTGACAAGATACTCCTTTTTTTTGCATAGATGGGAGAAGACAGATTTCATGATAGCTACATGAATCATCTGACCCTTATTATTGCCAGGTCTCTGGTGGTAGAATCATAATTTTAGATGTGATTTTCTGGCATACTCTGGGCCCATTGGTCCCTTTAGAAGCCAGAATGAATGCCAAAATTTACCTTAACATCATTTGTGATCAAGTGGATCCAATGTTGCTTCACATGTACCCTAATGAAGATGAATAGTTCCAAGATAACAATGCTCTCATCCACTGTTTTCATATTGTGTTCATGGTTTGAAGAACATGACAAAGAATTTTAGACATCTCCTATGGCCAGTCCAATCCTTGAATCTTAGTCTAACTGATGCTCAGTTGGATGAACTTTAAAGTCGCATGTACCATCACAATCCTGTCTGCTTTGCTCCATACAAAGCATATAATATTAGTAACTAAATGGGGAAGTATCTTTCAGATCTTCCAGCACCTTGTGGATTCTATGCCATGCCATTTCAAGGCTGTTAGTTGGGGAAAAGTGGCCAGCCAGTGTAGATTAACTGGTAGATTCCACTGAAACTTAAAAGTAAACAGTTATCTCCAAATGTTCCCATTGAATATAAATTTTACAGATATGGAATCATTATGTTGATAAATTAAGTTTCTAAATAAGTTACATAAAAGTTTTTCTCTAAAACTTTGAATATTTTATGTATTAAAAAAAAAAAAAGAAAATAGGCCTCCTCCTTTGTCCAGTTAATGCAATTAGATATACTTCTGCAATAGATTAAAAAATTATGCCATTCTGTAGGCATTGCCATAGAGGGCATCCTTCCAAAAGTAAATGCTTATGCAAGTCTTTATCAAAATTACCATATCTAAATGGCTTTTGCTTCAGCCTGATAATTTAAGCATTACAATTCAATAGATCTGACAGTTCGAACAGGTTCTAATCCTGGAGACTTGAAAAGAATACAGCACCAAGTGATAAGATCCTATAAAATTTTCAATGGATTTTACATTTACATAATGAAATCTCAAAGACCATTTACTTTGCTATCAGACTTTGCATCCTAGTCAGTGATCACTGGACTAGTCCTGAAGCTAACACGTTACATTGTTAATGGAAATCTATTTGAAATTTCACATTAAATGCTTGGAAAAAAAAAAAAAAAACTACACTCTTAGACAATGGTATGAACAGAAGCTGGCAGCCAATAGCAAAAACATAGCAAAATACATCACATGGCCTAGTGAAATTTTCTGAAATACATTTTAAAAAGTAAGGGAAAAGAGTAAAGAAGATTAATCAAATTTTCCCTCCAGAAAATACAATAAAATACAAGCAATTTAAGTTCTGTTTGGTTGTCTTCTGTTAAAGATAAAAACAAAAGAATTCTGAAGCCGTTTTTTTGAAAGTCAACTGAACAGGTTTATTTTCCATATTAAGGCTTTAAAAAAGTCTAAATTATGTTGTTAGTTTAGTGCATACTGAATTTTGTATGAATATATTCAAAATTGGATAGTTACCAGATGGGTTCTACAAGTAAAAGACAAAGTAAAAACAGACTACAACAGTAAAATAATGAATTTTCCATTGTTATCATCATCTTCAGTATATTTAGTTAAGAATTCTCTCTCCCCACTTGTTTATGCTGTTGTACTGACTCACATTAACAGGGTTAAATAACAAAGTTGTTATTTTGAATTTCACCATCAATTATTTAACTAATATTCTTTTCACTATCACATTAAGTGCAACAAATAGTCTGTATTCATCACTTAATCACAAAAACATCAGCCAAAATTGGATATTATAATATGCCAGTTAAATTAATATAAAAATCAAATTGTATTAAGGTTTATATAAAGAATATGTTGCTGCTAATTATCTTTAAATAAGACTCAATAACTTTAACTCTAAACACATTTTAATAAATGCATTTAAACATTTGGTCATTAGATCAGTCACTCTCTACAATTTTTAAGTATTTTAATGTATAGTTACAGTTATTATTACACAATGTTAGAACATGACCAATCCCTAAAAAAATAAAGTGAAAAAAATGTGACTGAATCAGATAAAATTTCCTTTAATAGAAAAGTATTTGTTGAAGGAATTATAAAGCACTTAATGCCAAACAACTCACCCATTAAAATTATTAAAACATTACAAAAGTAACTTTTCAATTTATGAAGTGAACCAATTACTAAGTAGCGAGATTTATAAAATTATTTTTCTGTTCTAATGGAATACTTAAAACCAAAATGGCTTCAATTAGCAACTTCAACTTATTTAAAATAATTATAAGTTTTAAGATGTGGTACCTGTTGTATCAAGTTTACCTTAAAAGAATGATTTGTAAAAAAAAAGTTAAGACTCCTCGACTTAAATAATAGTTACACTTAACATGAAAAATTACTGCATAATTTATTTTAAAACATACATATACACAAGTGTGACTCATTAAGTAAACACAATTTTTTGTTCAACAGGTTAATAAACTCCTAGAATGATGAAAACCATAAGTTCTATAGGATATTTAAATCACATGGCGTAGTAGAATAGATTGCTACTAGATATCACATGCTATATAACAGTTAAAGATAGTAGGTGTACCTATATTAGCACTTAAAAAAGCAGTGAGCAGTGATACATTTTTGTGGCGACAGGTCAAAAGGTAGCTGATATTTGTTGGGAAATGCAACCTAGGCATGGTGAAAAATGTATGTAAGAAATGACAGAAGATGGGTAAAAATATTCAAAGGTAGTTGACTAAGTGTAGTGGACAAGCAGCAATTGAGACCAACTCTGCGTCAACACAAAACACTATTGATCAGCATCTGAGCATAAAGATAATTACATGCCTAGCTGGAGCAAGTGTAGATACTTTTATAAGATTCCTAAGCATCTGGAACTTTAAGAAAGTTTGTACATAGTGGGTTTCCAAAATGTTGACTGGTAATAAGATGTAAGTATTCAGAGTTGTCTCAAAAAATTAAATGTGCAGGAATTAATTGGTGAAGAAATGGCCACTTTATTTTGGGAAATGAATGGTCCAGTATGTGTAAACTTCTGAAAGTGGCACAACAGTTAGCAGTACTGCATACTACATTATCTGTTCTAGAAAATGAGATCAGATTAAAATTTCTTCATTATATTTTCCACAATTGGTGATTATGTTGAAAAGTGATATCATATTAAAAACCATTTAAATTTTAAAAAAAAGCATATACTTAATCACTTTTGCACACACACACACACCCCCCTTGGAAATGAATAAAAATCTGAAACAACTAGGCTAGTGAATCATATCTGGAAAAGCACACTGAGATCCTTGAAAAGACAAGCACACAAAACAAATGCATAAAGTGATGAAAAATGTTTAGTTCTTGAAAAAGACCTGATGTCAAGCAGAGAGAATGTTATCCATATTTTAAATTTAGTTTATCAAGAATGTAGAATAGTCATTTCTGATATTTTTACCAGTTTGTTTCAGTATGGCATTTGTCCCACCAATAGTTTTGTCATCAATAATTTAAGTCATTAGGAAATAAATCACACAATAGAATTACATTGTTAATACCACCTCATTATTAATTTCAATAAAAATCATTAAAATTTTTTACACTACAATATCCAAATTACTACATCCTTAAAATAGCACTTGCAATACAGCTTTTGTAACATAAAAGACTTTCCTAAGGTCTAACAAAATAAAATTTTTAAAAGTGGGGGGGCTTGACAGATAAGAATTTTTTCTTTTCATATTTTTCTAACTAGACCCTTCTAATATATGTAGTTTGAGTGAAAACAACTTACAGATATTTGTCTTCAGTGCCATTTGCAACTTTAGGCCTAATTATGCAGAACTACTTTAGCAAAAAAAAAAAAAAAAAAAAGCAAGAGAAATGGATTTAAAAAAAATTGTTTTAATATCCTATAACGCTGAAGAAAAAAAAAAGAAAAGAAAATTAGGTTCAGTTGGATTTTTAGAAAAGTTTTTTGTTGTTGTTAAGCAAATATATCTTTGAAAAATAAGTGAAGATAATTTTATACCTAGTGTCAGACTATTGTTTTAACAATACTCTCATAGTAATAGCTTACTTCCATGACAGTTTATTTTTATATAAAGTAACTACATTTTAAGACATCACATAATGTTATAGGAAATATATTGTCTAAAACAAAAATTGGCAATATTTCAAATATTTAGTTAGAAATGAATTTATTAGGATGTTACAAAAGTTTTGTTGTTTTTTTTTACCACAACAATGAGATTTCATATCATTGCAGAATGTGAAGTTTATTAATCAAAGTAAGTTCCATTACAACCAATACACTTCTGCCAATGAGTTACAAGAGCATTTATGCTATTTTGAAAAAAAATCTGGTTTTCTTGAGTTGATGAACTGTTGGAAATCAGTTTCAATTGCTGTTTGGTTGCAGAAGGATTTCATACGGAGGAAGCTGTTGAGGTGTTTGAAAAGGTGGTAAGTAGTCTATGGGATAAAGGTCTGGTGAATAGGCTGGATGAGGGAGAACTTCGTACCCCAACCTCCTCAGTTTCTGAAGAGTCACTTTTGCAACATGAGGATGAGCATTGTCGTCGAGCAGGATTGGTCCTCTTCGATTTACCAATACTGGCTGTTGTTTGGAGAGTTTCTGATGAACAACAGTTAATTCACGACAGTACCTTTCAGCTGTGATGGTTTCACCAGGTTGCAAGAAGTTATAGTGGATGACACCAGTTGCAGTCCACCAGAGAGTGACCATGACCTTCTTTGGGTAGAGGCTGGGTTTTGGAATGTGGTTAGGCACCTTGTCTCCGTCGAGCCACTGCGCTGATTATTCGTGATTGTCGTAAAGGATCCATTTTTCATCACACAATGATTTGATAAAGAAATTGGTCATTTTTGCTTCTTAGGACAAGCAAAGAGCAGATCTCCAATCAACAATTTTGTTGTTGTTCATTCAACTCGTGAGGCATCCACCCACTTGGAAGCCTTTTCACCTTGCCGTTGCGTCAAGATGCCAGGAAACAAATGCAGTGCTTACATCAAGATCTCTAGAAATTTCTCACAGTTTTTCTTGGATCGCGATCGTCATCACAGCTGGAAGGGCATCCGCTAAGTTCCTTATCTTTGAGGCTCACTTCGCTTGATCAAAATTTGCCAACCATCGTTGTACTGTGCGCTCATTCGCTGTGTCCTCGCTCCATGCCTGCTTAATGTTATGAGTTCCTTTGTCTGGTCTGAGTCTATGCAAGAGATAAGACTACAAGTGATTGTCAAAACAACAGTAGCCTCTTGGCTAATACAATAGGTAGTAAACTGCATACAAGAGGAATAGCATGTGGAAACCATTGATTAAGGAGCTAATTGATGTGAAGAACAAAAAGGTCAGTTAAATTTTTATTTTATTTTAATGTTAGTGATATAGAGAGTGAGAAATAAACATATCTTCAATTATTTGACTTTAATAATGTAAAAACCTCCTATTCTTGGGATTAAAAAAATCAAAATATTCATAGTAATTTTAATTTAGAGTTAAAATAAAAATCACAAAAGTCAAAATTAAAAGCATCACAAACATTTGCAATTTACAGAAATGGTCAAAATTAAAATTTTTCGTTTGCTTCAAATTGAGAAATTCTCTCAAGTTTGGGAGAAAGAAAGTGTACATTTTAAGTCTTGGTTACAATAATTTTTAAAATTTTTTACATGGCTTGAAAAATTGCAAGAATTTGTTTGCACTTTGCTCATAAATGCTAAATTTCTATTATCACCACAAACTGATATTTAGAAGAATTTTTTTACAAAAACCAAAGAAATTTTAATTAGTCGATTTAGATCAATGAAATATATCCCTTCATTTTGGTTTTAAATATTTTTTAACCAAAAAAAAAACAATTATTAAGACAAAAACTTCACAGCTTCAGAGTTCTACGACTTGACAACTTTTTTCTTTTTCAAATTTCAAAACAAAGTTATTGCTTTTCTTACATTTATAAAGAAATTATAGAAATATATGGGCTATCCTTTTGCTGTGTTCCAACCAGCCACTGGAAAAAATTTATAGATAGTAAAAAAAATACTTACGTATATAAAAAAAAAAACAAAAAAATGTTTAAACAGCATGTAAAAATTATTCAAATAAAACATTTTTCTTTTTTAAAAATATAGCTTATCCATAAATATTAATGAAGAATACACATAAATAAAGGTAACATGTTTAGGTGAAACCAGATAACTTATAGTCAATGTAAATGAGGATAAGACTTTGGATTGGTAAAGTGTCCTATTATTATCAAGAGAAATAGTTATGTGATATAAACAGATCAGCCTACTTTTAAAATATTTCACTTCACGGAAGTGGTAATACTTCTAAAACACTGGCCAAACTGCCATGCTTCTAAGCATTCTAATGAAAAATAAGTAGGAATAACTTATATATTAGTTTAATATTTAATTAACTCAACATTTTTCTACTAAACATGTTACCTAGTAAATTGATAAATTGATATTTGAATCTAAAGAAAAAATAACCAAACTCTTGGAAAGTTTTTTTATTATTTGAAACAGAATAAATACACATATCAAACTACTAAACACTAAATTTACAATAACCAACAGAAGATCAAACTCTGTTTTCACATTTTAATTGTTTTCATAAATGTTTTCTACAATGCCAACACTAATCAAAAGATCAGGAGATTTTTTAATAAAGTATTAAGACAAAGAAATGTATGAACAAAATTGCACCATGCCTCAGTTATAAGTATTAAGCCATACATTTTTAAATTGCTTTTTCTAACCCATGCCAAGCAGATGTCATATAAAGGGAAATATTATCCCTTTAAAAAAAAGTTAAATCTCCATAAGAAAAATAAGTATTATCAATCAAAAGTACAGAAGTAAATGAATGTACATTTAAGATCCATATCCATCATGTCTCCTTATGCACATTCCACTTGTTGATCAATGTTAGTTGCTTAAGTAACTTCACCTCAAATATATGCTGCCCCCTTTTCAGTTTTTGTTTTCCAAAATGTGTTAAACTACAGGCTAGGAAATAGTTTTTCTTTTGATTCTTATTTAAGTCATGTCCAGTAAATTTTCACATACAAATATCTCTCTCCAAAATATGATCCAACAATTACTTGGATATGAAATATGTAATGTTCTTTTAGTCATCTAAAAGTAATGATAAGCATTTAATGTATTACTGCCTGTGGCAAAACCAAGATATCAAAAAGGTTGTGCATAGCTATATATACATGGCTCATTTTGTAAAACTTTGGAAATGGAAAAAAACCTCAGAACTTTTTAGCCACTGACTTATATATTCCATGTTTCTGAAATTGTCACACACTTTTTAAAAGCATGGAGCAAAGCAGTATGATATTAAAAATAAAAATTGATAGGAATACTACTCAGTTTTGTTCATATAAATATTGGACATGTCTCTGTACTATCAACATACAGTAGCATTCAAAATTATGATCAAAACCACATGAAAACAATGTTATCTGCCTTTGCAACACTTTACTTTTAATGAAAATGCATTACAGCAGAAAAGAAAAAAAAAGCACTCCAAAACATGAAGCATTAGATGAATCATGCATCATATCATATAAACCATTAACTGTGATGCTGTTATGGCTAAGTTTATTTTTCATTGAAATAGCCACTTGTCATGTGAATAGCTACTGAACATATTTTGAAAATTAACGTGTCAAAACATCTTCAAGGTTCAGATCTGGAAATAGAGAGAATCAGCAAACCATGGTTTTAAGAGTCCTTCCAATTTTTGTAGCAAGCTCTTCTGTACTGAGCTATGCAGTATGCTCAGACCATTATTTTGTTGTTATATAATACAAACATATTACCCCCAGACAATGCCTTGATAGAATTGCATGTCATTGCAGAATATTGTGATCTCTCTCTCTTATGCGAATCCCAATCAATTCTTATTAAGTCACCAGCCAAATAATCAGAAAAAACAACCTCATATCTTCACATTTCAAGCATCACATTTAACTGTAAAATAAAGCTCTTCCTATACTTTTCTCAGCCTATCCTCTAACACTGTCATTGCTTAGAACCAATATTTCAAACCTGCTCTCATCCAACCACAATACTCTGCACCATTGCTCCATGGTATAGTTCTGATGTTTTATAGCCTGGTCAAGTCAGTTTTCTTGTTATCACATCTAAGCATGAGCTTTCTAGTTATTTGGCCAATGAATCTAACCCCCTGTTAGCCATCTTTTGGTAGATGTTGAGATGCTGAATTTTGCAAAGAAACTGTGCTCAGAAGTTAATTAGCTACCTGCAGGAAAGAGTTTGCTTTAGACTTTCAAACCAACAACCAGGAATTCTCTTTCTTCCTATGCCCTTCAAGCTGCTGAGCCAACTGACTTCTATAAATGATTCCTTGCACACCATCCCATTTTACTGCAACTCCATTCACAATTTTCCATTGGGAACCAGCTTTATGAAGAGTAATAACAGGTAGCCTTTTTTCATGAAATTTCATTTTTTAAATTTTTAAGTGCCATTTTCAACTGCCAAACAAAACAATAGCAATCATCAATAATAAGGTATACTATCATTAATATAAAAGCAAAGCACATGATAACAATTATTTAAATTAAATATAATAAGAGCACAATATCATCATGTTTTTGGTAGGAAATAAATTTAACATTCATAGAAATAACTTACTAGATTATGCAAAGTGATAACAATGTCACAATAGTTTATAGATTCTGATACATGGTTCATTGGATTTTTAATGTCTGTTTTGTTGTTTTTTTGCTTGAATAATACATTTTCATTGACTAAAGTGTTGAATAAACAGCTAACAGTGTTTTCGTATGGTGTGTTCAATATTTTAAATGCCAGTGTGGGTCAAGAGTGAAAAAACCACACCTGCTGATTGAAGAATTCTAATATGTTTCATGTTATATTCACATAATAAAAACTGAAAATCATCTTCCACTTACATCATCTACACCATGATAACAAGCATTCCCTTAACTCTTGGGACCTGAAACTTCAGCCTTCAGTATGAATGTTTAAGTCCCTATTAGAACTCTGTTTAGCTGTGGGAAAAAGTCCATACCAAATGACTTGTATAGAAAAGTGGGAAGAAATCGTGCTTTAAGAGGCGTCCTCATTGTGGTGGGGGCTCCAACATAAGTAGTCTGGTATGCTACACCCCTGCCACCCAAAGAAATCTAAATCATTGGCAGATTTAGATCAACATACAAATGAAAGACAAATGTTGTTATAAAACCATACCATCCCATTTAATTCTCAGAATTTAAATAAAGTACTCAAGTTTGTATAAACCATATAAACAAAGCTATCACATATACTCAATCTATTAAAATTTAAAAACCTTCTAAACCTTGGAAAAACTGACCATCCGACCCTCCTGTCTATTGAAACAAAAATAAAAATCTACTGGCAAAACTTGAGAAAACAAAATTTTATAGGCATGTCTTGTGATACTTACCATGGTAAATAAGTAAAACTTTATGTAATTTGAAGGCTGTTTAGGTCTAACAAAGTTTTGATTAAGTGGACTATTATTAAAATAAACAAACAATATGAAACATTTAAAAGATGTACAAATATATTACATACAATTTATATACCACTCAAGCAGTATGAGGACACAGTAAAAATGTAGCAATTGACTTAGTTAACTAAGGAAATCAGAGAAATGTTTGTCCACTTCAATGAAGCACCTTTTAAATCGGATTTGGCTATAAATTTCAGTATAGTACTTTGCAACTATGATTTAAAAAAAAACAATAAATAAAATACCAGATACTTTAAAGGACTGAGATTCTTTAAAATATAAAAATGAAAAACTGCATCTGGTTTTCAAATTGTGTTAAACCAATAGTAAGAACAAGTTAAAAAATAAAAGGAGAGAAACACAAATGATGATCCTGTCTTATAGTAACTGATCTGCATGTAAGTTAGTGACCATTCAATAAAAACAAACAATGAGACTGACAAAATAAAATTGGTAAATTTACTGAAGTCAGTAGATAATTTTTTCTATATTTTAACTTTGATAGTTATTATATTAAATATGCTTATATTAAAAAATTTCTCATCAATTGTTTCTTCTTTCCCATAAAATGAACATGTATTAGTCTAAACAATTATATGACATATACTGGTTTTCAGGTAAATGTTGAAGTAGCAAAATAATGTTTTAAGTTTTATTTTGCTTCAAATTTTAATATTTTAAAATATTAAACCAAACTAAATAGTCAAAGACTCGCATTCATCTCTAAGCAGCTCCAGCTCTTATGGAAAACTATGCCTCTGAACAAATTTAATGTCATCAGTGCTGATTGATTATTTTTTAATTAAGTCTGTGATTGTGGTAATGTAACTAAAAACTTACTAATATTTTTCAAAACTTTCTCCAAACAATAGAATGCATGATATTTTGATTTCAACATGATTTGAAAAAAAAAAGTATCCATTAAGCAATGCTTTTACATATTGGTTTAAAGAAGAGTCCACCAAATGAATAAAGAAGAAATATAAATAACTTCTACTGGAAAACATCCGGTAGATAATCTGTTTTAAATATCTACTAAAGATAAAACGTCAGTAATAAATATCAACAGGACTCAAACAAAATAAACATGATAAAAATAGAAATACACTAACTTACTTATTATAAAAAAGATCTCTTTAAACAAAACCAGCTAAAACATACCAATAAAAATCCCCTAAATGTAGCATCATATTAATCAGAAAGAGAATGAGTTTGTAAAATCTAATTTTCCATTCTCTCCCCCTCTCCCATCCAACAAAATAACTTACAAATTAATGACTCTTTCATTTAGAAAATATTAAATTCTGATTAAATCAATACTAGCAATCTATACAGCAGTTTACAGGATGTCTCTTAGTCTTCCCTCTAAAAGGAACTGTTTGTCACCTCTTAGTATTGAAAAACTAACATCCAAAATGTGAAAGTCCAAAAACAAGAAGAACGCATACAAACTGGCCTTTTTGCAGTTTATTTATATGTATCTCAATATTAAGTCTACAAATCAAAACATGCTGTCATGCTATTACTATCACAAAAAATAAAAAAAAAATTTTGATGAAAATTTAATGATTGAGAGCATCTTCATAAATTTGTGCCTAGCATATCCACATCATCCAAATGTTGTACATCAAAAGAAACATCTAGAGTTTAGATCAACCTCAGCTAATAAGCATTCTAGTTTGTATTCCAGAATTAAAGCCTACAAATGACTTAGTAGTCCACAGTCAGGTCAAAGTCTTGTTTTAACAATTTCCTTAAAGTTTTATTTTAAATTGTTTAACTCAAATTCTCTATTAGATTAAAAGCTTGGTTTATTTTCTTTATCATGCAGCCAACCCATGTCCAGGAAGAATGCTATGATTATGAAAACTAGTAAATGAAATGCATCCACTATATTTTTGCTACAATCTACTTATTTTCCTTTCTAAAGAGACTAAATACAACATAACAACAATTTTTCGTCAACTGAAAAAATTGTTTAAGTTTTACTTTGAATATCATCAGTATCAATGATAAGGATAAGAAATATTTTTACCTGCCTCTCTACAATATACAAAAATGATGTTTAATAAAAAATTACAGCGACACCACCAACATCACAAGTTCTTGTACAGCAGAAAATAAACACTTCAAACACTTTATAGCTAAAAAGACATAACCCGTTGGTCTCGGGAGACTTAAATGTTATCTTTTAAGAATATTCCAAGGTAAACTCCAGACTGACTACCTTGGTTTGATCCATTTCTGTAAAGCCAAATAAATTGAGCTATTCACACGTAAAAAATGCTTTTCTTTTCGGTTGTATGTTGTTGTAACGTGCGCGCGTTGGAAAATTCGGCAACATTGTTTGAGAATAAAATAGATGTAATCCAATAATGCACATAAACTTCATGAAACGCACTGTTGCTGTAATAAAAAAATGTAGGTGATCTTATAATATATAAAAGGAATGATTAATTTTAAACATTTCAATCACAGAGCACAAATCGATATCAATATCGACAAATTAATGAACCCATTAACTTATTACATCTACAAGTGACAACATCAAAACTGAATGCCAAGTTTTCTAAGTAATATAAATACTCATGCAATAAACGTTGTTTTAAAATGTACAATAAATAAGTGAAGATAAAGTTGAAAAGAAAATTAATTAATTACTGGCAATCAAATAGTCTATGCCGCTAGGTCAGCCGACATACTAGAATACTCAAATTTAACCACAAAAGCAGGCAGTACTAAAACTAGATGAAACAGGATTAAGAAGTCAGAGAGCATTATATTAATACAATTATCACGTAGTTGCAGAGAATTGTAGCTGAAAATAAAAGTTTATCCATTTAAAATTGTGAAAGAAAAGCAGATGGTGTCGGATGACCTTAGCCAGGCGGTTGCTGAGCAAGTGCACTTTCCGAAAAAGAGCTTAACCCGTTAATTAAAAAAAAACAAACAAAAAAAAAAAACTTCGGTTAAAATGAAAACGCGAAGAGTTATCAATGCCAACTAGATTCAAACCTGCTGAAGGAATACTTTAAAGAAAGGGATGGGTTCAGGTAGAGGTACCATCAGACAATGGCACAACACCGTTAAGTTTATCTGCGAGACTCAAACAGGAAGTTTTTAAAACAGCTCAGCTGCAGCATTCCCGTCAAGACGATAAATGTAGGAACAGGGCGGCCTATAACACAAATTCAGTTTCACCGATACCAAGTTGTTCGGGTAGTGTCAAACACAAGTGGATCACGAGCACTATTATCAATCAGACCTCAGTACGATTACGAATAAATATTCTAACCTGTGACATCTGCGGCCGTGGACTGAAATCTTTTGCGTCCACCGACGCTTGGCTTAAATGATTCAGCAGATGGCATATTAAAACTCCGTCTCTTAGAGCTTGTGCTAGATCGAAAACCTGTGCAGAAGGAAAAGTCGCTTTATGGTCCTCTGGTAGAATTTTACAGCGGACTAACCAGTCCACACACATACGCCAATCTTCTGTCCCCGCCATCTTGAAACCTCTTCCTCCTTGGGCCCGACAATCTGAATAAACAAACACAGCAATTTGTAAAATCAACTCTGTGAACACAAGCCAAACAGCCGATCATTTTGATCGGCTGAAAACTACAATAAATTTATTTTTTAAACTCTCTGAAAATAAGTTACGCTCGTATTTTGATGCGAATTATTATGCTTTATACGAAACTTTGTTTGGCTAGCATTTACGAGCGGAAGTACATCCTAAATTTTTTTTGAGTTCCCTTCTTGGTGACGGAGAACTAGATGTTTTGACTACTTGTGTGCCCCTCACTGTGAAATGATTCCAAGCATCCTGTGGCCGACACTGGTATGACCTAAAGGTAAGGCAGGCAGGGTGCAGATGTGCTTAATCTATTCTATTTAAAAAAAATTTTTTTTTTTTTTTGTGTCTCCGGTTTTGAACGGGTCAGTCACCAACATTCAAACTCCACAGAAGTTGGTTCACGTTCGGTCTGTCAAGGTTACGGTTAAAACGGTTTTAATTTAATTTTTTTCAAATTAATTTAAAAAAAAAAAAAACACTTTTTTTTTCACTTCAAGTCCAGAAATTTGAAAAAAAAAAAAGATTAAAATAATACTAGTAGTACTATTACTATGTACTTTATGTAGTAGAACTAGATAAGTGAATGCAAAGCAACAGGACTTTAGAAGATCTAACGAAAGTTCATATTTTCCAGTAGTCTAGCTCTGTAGTTACTCTCTTTGTTTTTCAACTTGAAACGGCTCTCACACGTAAAACATAGCGGACCGACTAAATGAATGTATATGCTTATAATAATATATTACAGTTGATGTGAAATAGCAATACACTTTTTAAAAAAATTGTATTGAGAGTTTGAGTAACAGGCGTCATTAAGCACCCTAAATTACAGTATTTGCTTGTTCGTTTTTTTTTTTTTTTTTGCGCGATGTGATATTTCTACATATCCAAGCTGTTCATCTGTCTACTAAATAAATATATATTTTTTCTCTTCTTTTAGAATTTTAATCTGACAATGTAGTTTAATTCAAAATATTTAAGATTTTTCTGCATTTTACTGCTTTAAGATGATGATTATTTTTATCACTTTAGTTTAAAGGTGTTGGTTGGGGTTGTGAATAAAAACGATTTTGAAGTCAGTCCTACTTAAGGAAGGTGTTCATTTATTGTGATGTTAGATTTTGTTTGATATTTTGGCTCTGTCACGTTTTCTTTTCAAGGGACCCCTAGACTAGTTTTTAGGATTAAAAATAGAATCCTCGATTATCTCCCCTTTTCTTTCTCGTAAAATCTGTTTACTAATATACCAGATTAATGAGGAATACTGAACTCGGATCATTCCGTAGGCATCTGAAGGGGGATGTAAATGAAATTTATAAATAAAAATAAAAATATACTAATAAAAACTCAGATAAAAAACTTAAAGTATAAAAGAAATTTAAAAGTTTTTAAAAATCCAGTGCAGCTAATAATAATAAAAAGTCAACAAGATAAGTGGAAGATGCTCTGTTTCTATAATTTTACTTTATTGTATATAGATTAGGAAAAGCGTTGAAGCCTGTATTTAAATTTATGAATCTAACTACCACTAAACTATTCACATGATATTTAAAATGGCACCCAAATTCTATTGTGAAACTAGTAAATTGGCTATAAGATTCATTTTTAAAGTATTGTGTGTGTGAATTTGTAACAAAACTAGGTGAACAAGAATACAAAAATAGCAGTTGATAAAGGTAACAGATTCGAAAACAAGAAATTCCTATATATTTTGATCAACATACTTGCCAATCATTAAAATTTGGCCAGGATAGTCCAGCTTTTTAATCTCTTGTCCCAAGTTCTGATCTGTTTCACAAGTGATTCCCACTTTTATAATAATATTCAAAAACTATTTACTTATATGGGAAAATATTTAATAATGCATTTAAAAAATCTGAAATGGCTTTAAAGCACATGCAGACAAAATCATTTTTTTCAGCATCTAAAATCTGAATTAATGCAGGTCAGGTATCAATCAACATCTGCACTGGCTGCAGATGCTCAGTGAACTTGCATATCACTTTCCATTATCTTCAACAATTAATGTTTATCTTCAGCAGAACAAACCTCCAACATAAAATACAAAACCAAAAAAAATCTGCAAGTGCAACAAACAACTGATATTTCCCCAAAATTAAAGATATGGGTTTCTTTACAGTTGAAAAAAAAAAGATGATGCAGTTAAATTACCATTATTTATTATTATTTTTTTCAAAAGGTTTAGGGTGTTATGCTTATGTAAGCCCATTACTGTAGTGTTCTCATCTTTTTGCTTGCACAGTATTGTTTTCGGAAGAAGAGAGGCTGAATGACTGATAAAGAATGAATTTTTCTAGGCCATTGCAAAACGAGGTGGGATAGACAGTTTCCTTCATTGTTACTGTCAATCCATATTTTGCAACAGGCATTCATCTGTAATGCAGGCTGAGGTGACCCAGGAACACTAGCTGCATGTACTAATTAAACCCACATCACCTTGGGACAAGAAGTGAGTATCTTGACCACTTGGCCAATTTGCTGCTGCTCATCAGTCACCAGTTGTTAATCTCTAGAAGAATGTCCTTTTTCGAATATTTTACTCATGGTTTACAATTATGACGAGATACAAAGTGATAACTTTTCATAGCCCATTAAAGATAAATATCTGTGTACTTTATGCAAGTCCAAATTCTTTAGTAATGCAGGAGAAACAAAATGCACTATCTGCATAGTAAGACAGGAATTCATGAATGGCACTCAAGCAAAAGTAGTTCAACAAAACACCAACAGTAATTTTACAAGACTCTGCACAGTGTAATTGCCAAACAAATCTTACAATGTCTTGAAACTGTTCAATGTACAAAACATTGTTTCTGTATAGAATATAACATTCCATGAACTGATAACCACTGATTCACTTGTTTGAGTTTCTTGGAAGCATTGCAGTTGATGGCACCTAGCTAGACAATATTCTGTGGACTGACAAGATCCATCTACCATGTTAATACTAAAACCACCCTTATCTGGTGCAATTTCTTGTGAAAACCTTTCATGATATTATGTCTGGTACAGGTAAATATTTCCACTTTATTATTCAACAATTTTCATTGAAGAGATTTTAAATAACATAGATTGTATATTAATAGTGAATGTTGCATTTTGTTTTTTATGGTAACTTTTGTTCAATTCTTTTTGCTTTTTTTAAAAATGTAACAATGAATGTTAATGTCTGTAACAACCAAAAGTATTTAAAATATCCATTGTTTGCAGAGTTAGCAGTTTTGTTGTGAAACTAAGTCTTAGAATGCTGACAGCTCTTGTCACTAAAAACCTGATAAATTTCACATTAGTAGGTATATATTTAATCTTGAAAATCAAGGTATACACTGGACATTGGTGGTGGTCTTAGTTACTCTCACATTATAAGTAATTATCTAAATTGTGCTTAATCATTGTGGAAATAAGACTTTTTGGTTTACATTCAAAGGTTTTCTTTTGGTGCCTGTGCAAAAAAAAAAAAATTGAAAAAATGCTTAAAAACTCAAATGTTAAACATGTTATAGTTAACAAACGTTTTACTAAAATGATGATCATAATATTAATAAAATATTGATAATTTAATTGTCACTCCTTCAGATAGAATTTGGAATTTTTTACTATCTAGATTTAAATTGCTTTATTGATATTTGATTACACATCTCTTGTTACCATTTTATGATAATTTGGATAAAGACTACATCATGAGACCTAAAAAATTTATTTGCTTATGATTAATATAAACATTGAAAGGTTTGCTAAAATTTCAATAAAATTGATGTATCACTTGAGGGATGAAAGCTAGAAAGTATTCTGAAGTTTTCTGTTTTTTTAAATGGCTAAAAACTTCACTGCATATCTTATTAAAGTCAATTCTCTTGCTGAGCATTAAGTTTATGCAGTGGTAAGAACAAACTATGCATTCATTACATCAGCAACCAGGAAACAACAGCATAAATATTAAGAATATGCAATTACAATTAAATATAGTTGAAAAAATGATTTTAGCCTCAGATAGCTTGATATTAACCACTCATATACTGTTACATTAACAGCAGCAAAAGAAAAGGATAGTTAAAAAATCCAAAACAATACAAGGGAGCTTAACTTAAAGCTAATACAGTCTTAGTTATGTTAAATTCTAATATTAGTGGAACTTCAGTAGTTCTAGTTCCTCTGTTAAATAATTAGACCTGTTTGAGTATGCAGATTAGGTGTAAATCTAAATATGATGTGAAAGATATATATACACACATATAACTTTGAAAAATATCAGAAATTTATAAGGATCTAAGAAGAAAGACTATACTGACCTCATTTTCTCAGCTGGCCTAAATGTTTTTGTGGTGACATGATTGAAGTTTTGAAATAAAAATGTTCTCTGAAGAAATGCATAAAGATGGATAGAGTCTTTGATACTAGGACTCATAAGTACAAAAAGAAAAAAGATTAGGAAATGGTGAATTTAATATTTGTTTGATAAAGCATTTTACCTGTAATACTTTGTCAAACCAGATTGTGGAAGTAGAGGATACATATTTTTTAATTGTCTTTAAAGTAAACAAGAATGTAAAAATGGCAGATTTCAAAGGTAACATTAAAAAAACAAAAAAAAAATATCTTTATATTTTGAACAATTAGTACTAATTTTTAACAGAAAAAAGTTCCAACATAAAATGCAAAACCAAAGTCCCAATTGTAACATGCGCAGTGTGAATATATAATAGGACAATTTTTAGAAAAAACTTTAAAAAGAATTATGGTAACTTTTAGCCCTTCTTGACCATATTGCCATAACTTCTGGGCATGAATTTTTTTTTGGAAGATGTGAAGATACTGGCCGGATTTACAGACTGCAAATTGCAAGTTATTGAATCTTTATTTTTTCATGTTTTCATGATTTAAAGCCATTATTAAATGAACAAAATACATCTATTCCATTAGTTATTTTTACAAATTCTTTACTTGTAATTTGAATATTTCTCTTATTATCTATTCACTTTGTGCTTGTCACAGCTGTAGATATATTGGTTTTGTATTTTATGTTGAAGATTTCTTCTGCTGAAGATAAACACTGATTGTTAAAAAAATGAGGTTTTTTGTTTTTGAATATTGTTTACTTTGAAAGTTAAGCTACAAAGTTTTTGGTTGCAAATTTATAATAGATTAGACACTTTTTGTCAAAAGTGACTAACTAATTTCGAGAAATTTCTGCCTCTTTGACTTCTTGTATCTAGTAACTAGATGCGTGATTCTCTCTTTTTCCACAAAATTCAGAAGTTTCTTTGCTTATTTTAGGCATAAACTTGGTGTGACTTTGATCAAAGCCAGTGTTGAAGTGTTGGGGTGTTATGTGGAGAGATAATTATGAAAGGCAATGTTGATCAAACTTGAGATAATTACTGATAGTTGTTAAACATTTTGAAACAGCAGCTCTATTTGCTAGGACAAACTGAGAACAGTTGTGACCATCAAAACTGGTACTGTTGATAATAGATGCAGTCAAGAAAGAAAGTCCAAACTCTCTAAAGGGGTTGTTAAGTATCTCAAGGTATGTACTCTATGAGATAGATGATGAGCCATTAGAAATTTTGCGAATGAATTAGCTACCAGTATGGGTATTAGTGTGTGTGTGTGTGTGTTCAAGAACAATAAGATACACATTAGTGCAAAGTGGTGTCAATGTGTATCTGCCCAAAGTCTTTTGCTGAAAAGAGGCAATCAAACAGCAAGGCTGAAATGAGCAGCAGAGATGAAACAGATGAGGGGATGACCAAGCTAGGAAGAAGATGCTGTTTACAGACAAGTCTGAGTTTGAACTGTTTGGAAATAATCAACACCAGTTTTTTTTGAAAGCAGACTAGGGAGTGGTATAACAATTAGTTTGCAACAACTGTAGTGAAGCATAAGGGTGGACCAATACAAATATGGAGCTGCATATCAGCTAAAGGAGTCAGAGATTTGCATAAAATTGAAGATATACTGACTGCTGACAGATACAGACAGGTCTCATCCAAGTCATGCCATTTCTCCAGGAAGACATCTCAATGGGTGGAATTTCATCTTCCAACATGACAGTGACTCCATGCATGCAGCCAGTGTGATGAAAAACTATCTGGAACATAAAGACACTCACAAAGATGCCTTGGCCTGCACAGTCCCTGATAGGACCATCACTAAGGCTATATGAGGTTATGTGGTTACTGAGAAAGTCAAACAGCAATGAATCATCTTGGATGAATTGTGGAAAGTGCTATAGGATATTTGAAACAACTATCTCCAGTTATACATTGATAACCTGTATGGAAGCATGAAAACAAGGTGTCGCGCTTTATATAAAGCAAAAAGCTTACATACTAAATACTAATGCACTGTACAACATGTTTGCTTTGTTTTAGCATGTTTTGTTTAATGATGCAATGTGTATGTATGTATTATATATGTTTCTTAGTTGTACTTACTCATTATTTGTGTGTGTTTCTATGATTATTTCCAATATTATGTATCTCAATCAGTGTTACAGCTAGGTTTTCAAACGGGCATGGTAAATATTATAAAGCAGGGCACATCGCGTGCAGTCACGGTGCGGAAGCATGGTATTGTGGGCACATTTATTTGCATTAATGACAAGACAAATTTGATAAATAACAGTTTAATACTAGTATGATGTAGGTGTTAAGTGAAGTATTACTAACTTATGCAATCATACAAACCTACAAGTTCACATTTATTTGCAACAAAGTCAATGCATGTATATATACATTTACAAGTTCTCATAATATAATGAAATGCAATAGCTTTAATTGACGACCTTGAATTAGGCTAGATTGTATGTTAAAACGTTGAAGAAAAATACTCTTAAGACTGCCGCTCTTTTGTTAGGTCTTTTGTGTACTCGTGCTATGCTTCGAAGCGTAAACTAAATGGCGTATAATGCGCACGCGCACAAGTTACAACTCCGCAGAGCGGCTGGAAAATTCCCGCCAGGGGAACGCTCAAAAAGTTCTGCAGCGGCGGTTGTATACCTGT
This sequence comes from Nautilus pompilius, assembly GCA_018389105.1. Taxonomy (NCBI): domain Eukaryota; kingdom Metazoa; phylum Mollusca; class Cephalopoda; order Nautilida; family Nautilidae; genus Nautilus; species Nautilus pompilius. Next base: position 633,043 of record JACATO010002115.1, on the reverse strand, counting down.
ACAAAAAGGAAAATCGGGCTTTGTGTTTTGCACCATTTGGGGCATGCATTGTAAATTTAGGGCATGTCATTGTACAAAGAGGCATGGCGCTGTAGACCAGAGGCATGGCGTGGCGCCATGCTAAAAAGGCTAGCTTGAACTCTGTCAATTATATAACATCATTAGTGATTTTAAGATTAATTTTACTGGATGCAGAGCATGATATCATACCTCTCATAATAAACAAAACATGCTTAGATCTTTCTGATTGATTACTAAAACTTTTTTATTTAAATATAATGATTTTTATCAAATATTAGAAAGTGTTTTCTACATTTTTTCTATTTAAAATTACCTGCTAGTTTCTCTGTGTTATCTAAGGTACTATAAGTTTCATTCTTTGGTCTGCTCTCATCTGATATGACAGAGCTTCACCAAAAGTAAATGTTGAGTACAGAATTAAACAAAAGGTTACCTTTGTATTTTTCATACACTTATTACAAAATATTTTGCATTTGTCAAACATTGAGATAGGTGTAAAATTTACTTATTGCTAATATCCATTTATTTATTATCATCTGCTTATGCCTGTTAAATGTTCAAGGTTTCTAGTTCAGTGTTAAATAAGCTATTATCTCCATAAAGCTTGCTTAAATACCGTGGAAATAGGGGTGATCTTAAAACATTCTTTTTTTTTTGTTAACATTTGACACATAATTACAGTCTTATTTCAACACATTATTTGTAGACTTAGAATAAGACTGTTCATCTTTATGGCAATTTTTTCCTGTTTTTAACTTCTGTTGCTATAAAAATAAAATCTAACATCATATTTCTATTTGTCTAAGATTTTGATGCAATGCAAGCATTTATTTTAATCAAAACTTATATCTCATATGCAGTATTTAACTGTTTATGAGTCATGCATAATTTTTTTTGTTTCTGCTATGATTAATTACACAGTTTGCAAAAGACATAATATGTAGACCACCTTATTGAGGCAAAAATGTTTTGAAAATCTAAAGGTAATGTGCAGCATACTATCAGAAAGTTAGATGATAAATAAATAGCAATTTTCTTGTTTACATAAAATAATATTCACTTACGGAAGTTATTTTTATACCATACTGCATTAGTTGCATTGGAACTTAGTGTTTACTTTGAGAAGCACTAATAGTTAATAACCAGAGTATGAAATTATTGAAAATATAAGAAAACTTTATATTTTACAAAGGACTATCATCATCAGTTTTAAAAATAGTTGCTTAAGTAAATGCATAGTTTTTTTTGTTTTTTTCATGTCTGTTTTTCAAGTAATTTGCATATTTATTAAGTATTACTTATGTAAATGCTTCAAAATGCATTTATGACGTTTCATAGATTATGCCATCACTAAAATAGAAACCAGAAAGTTTATAATGGTACCAAAAGAGTATGCTTTAATTACATTAGTAGGAACTGTTTCAGCTGGATGAAAACTTAATAATTAGCTAAATTTGTCTCTTTAAAAATTGAATACAATTTTAAAACTACTTTCTTGGAGAGAATAATTAGTACAGAATGAGCATTTGTTGCAGAGAATAGCTATAGATTTTTACATGTCAATTGGAACAAGCAGATAAAAACTGCACCTTAAATATGTTGCAAAGATGGGTTGCAGCTCAAATGAATGTGTACTTGTCTACCATAAGCTAGCTGCCTTGTATTTCCATTATGAAGCATTAAGATTGGCATGCACAATTACATCATTTATGATATTGCTACTTAAGTGACATTATGTCATTCAAAGATACAGATGTCATATGATATACTGAGTTGTTCGATGTTCAAATTCCATTTCTCCCAATTTTCATGTTGTTAGAAGTTTATTATATAGCCAACATCAGCAGACATTGTATTTTTAAAGCTTGACTATATTTATCCAGCTTTTATCACATTTTCATATATACTTTTTCATTTATAGATGCTTCAACAATCTATTATTATCTAAGTGGTTAGAGTTATTTTTATAAGTCTATGCTAAAGAAAATTTAAAACATGTGGTATACACAAGCATAAGATGTTTGGATTAGTTTAATGACCCTGCTCCTCAAATGGGTCTCTTAGGACCGAAAAAACTAACTTTCCTTCCTTGTTAGTGGCTTTGCTCATTTTCAGTTTGGTATTAGGCATCTGTCCAGGGACAAGTTCTAGTTTAGATGGCAGTGATTTGATTATACATGCTCTGATTGGATTCCTGGTAGATTCTATTTTAATTACTTCACATCCTGTTGGAGAACTGCCTTAATTGTTGTTGTTTTTTGATTATGGTATCTGATTTTATGAAGACCCTGGATACACATGACTGACTGGCTGCTGGTTCCTGAGAGCCTGATAAAAATGGCTCACCAGCTGCTAACAGAAACTGTTTTTCTTTATGCAAAGAAAGTAAAGAAATGAAATGTTATTAACTTTTAAAAGCCAGCTTATTTTTTCTCAAATGTAAATATAGGCTCTGCCACTTCAAAATATTTGATGAGTAAATGACAATTAAATGTAGTAGGAGGAATGAAAGAAAGAAATCAGAAATTATTATGAAATGAAAGTACAATCCAACAACAGATTTTTCCACAAATAATTAATGAATTCAGTATGAAACTTTTTAAATTGTTTTCCTTGTTTTGCCTTCAACTAATTTCACAATGACCCAAAGATGTATTTTATTTTGCAGGTGGTAAGTGTTATCTGATTGTCCTCTGCATTCATTAATTTCATGTAAAATTGCTTTATCTTCATTTTAGAAGGTTTGTTGAGAGGCTTAGATGAGAAGTCATTTCATCAGGAATAACATGTTTCCTTTGTTAGGTTCTTATTTTATGCCAGTTGCCCATCTATGTATTAAAAAACAAAAAAAACAATATAAGCTTGTTATGCACTTGCCCCAAAAGAGCATAGAATAAAATAAAATTAATGTCTTTGTTGTGCTGGAATGCAATGAAATGTTAGGCATACACCATGTTATGATTTGCTTATAATAATCAGACAGTTTCAAAGTCATTTCTGTACTTGCTGAATTTCTGACTAGTTCTGATGTATTACATAATCATTTATTGGCCAACTCTATGCACACTACTAATTGGTATTACTGACAAAAGAGCCAGTTGAGAGCATCATTTCAACAATGGTCACTTTAATTTTTTAAAATGTTCCATAACATTGTTCTTTATGATGGCATTGGTTTGGATGAAAACTGACACTGGTAATGACTTTATTAGGAAAGAATTCCAGACCATTTTCCTGCCGATTCAAAGTTAAATCTTTGTTAGATTTGTTTTCTGAGATAGTAATACATTATTTCAGGCCAATGATATTGTTACTTTGATCTAGCTGGCAATATCTTGCAACATGCTTTCTGTCAAATAACATCATTATTTTATTTCAGATCTTTTGGCATTTTCTTGAGGGAGAGTGACGTCTATGTTGTTGGACTAATTATTGCTAGTGTGTCTCAATGTGCTAGCTATGCACAATCTAGACATTGCCATATTTATTTTTACCAAATAATCATCCATTTTTAGTTTAGCAATTAGATATAAATATTGCAACATCACACACTGACCTTGATTGATATAAATTGTTTTGGGTGATGATTTTTCTTTCTTTCCTTTTCCTTTTTTTTAAAAATAACTCTTAAGGCTAAACAGGCTAATTTGGTTTTTCATCTTTTTATTTCAGATCTTGAATAACTGCAAATACTAAATGAACAGGCCACCATCATACTTGGAGTCAACATACCAGATACATCAGAGGTATGAAGACACTGCACAGTTGATTTTCCAGCAAATTCAAAAGAAGAAAAGTCATAATTTTTCTAAATTTCCTCTGGAGCGTTCTCCACCTAAGCACATTCAGTTTGAGCACTATGGAAACTCTGTGGTTGTTGCCAAAGAAGAAGCTGTTAAGTCAATCCAACTTGATAATGAACATGTGCAATCTCGAATTTGCATAATCATGTAGTATGTTTAAATTATTTTGTTTACTCAATATGCTCTGATCTCATTAATCTTGTTCCTTGTTGTCATTATCATACTATGGAACCTCATCCTTTACTAGATCGGACCACCATACCTTCACCATTAAAATGGTACATGCTCTCTACAATTGGGGATATTCCTAGTATGCGAGTTGGTCATCACTGTACACTAGTGAAAATTGAAAAAGATGGAGATAGTGGAAAACTGTATGTTATAGGAGGTGCTAATCCTGATGGTCCATTCTGTGATACTTACATGCTTGATCTCAGTACATTGCACTGGTATTTTATTGACTGTTCTGGCTTTCATGCTCGTTATGAACATGCTGCATTTACCAACAAGAACCAAGCCCACCAGATTTATATATTTGGTGGGGCTGACCAAAATGGCAATATGAATGATATTCAGGTGCTTGACTCAGAAACCAATTCATGGTCTACTGTTGAGGTCACAGGGTCCCTTCCTGTGGCAAGGACTTACCACACAATGGCTGTAATAGAAGATAAATTTTTTGTTTATGGAGGAGGTCTTGCTGGAGCAGATCCTGTTATGGATTTTGAAGTGCACGTTTTTGACACATCTACGTCTTCATGGACTACTAAAAATGTTCGAGGGGATCCGCCAACATCTCGGCATGGTCATGTAACTGTTGCGATTAACAGAAAAATTTATCTTCATGGTGGAATGTCAGGAGTGACATTTTATGATGATCTTCACATTTTTGACCTAGATGAGAATTCTTGGCATTGTTGTAGAAGCATGACCGGGCAGCCAAGTGCAAGAGCTGCACATGGTGCTGTAGCTGCTGGAACCTCCATCTATATATTTGGAGGACTTGGTCCAGGAGGAGCATTTGATGACTTATATAAGCTGGACACAGGTCAGTATATTTTTGTAACTTTTAGCTGCTTTTTGGTATGTACTGTATGATATTTGGTTTTCTCGTATATCCTAATATTTAGCCATGTTGATTTCAGTGCATTTGTTCTACAGTATGTAATAACAAAGCATGTAAATTGAATTTACATAATGGAATAGGAAATGTTTGTCAAAATGCATTATGATACTCACAATATTGTCATTAATGTTTTTTTTGTATCATATGCACAAAGGACCATACAGTCTTGACCAGTCATTTTGGCCACTTAGTAATTTTATTATGTATGCTTTTATGTTAGACATAAAACCTTTTATCTAAATGCAAAACAATTGTCCAACAATAAAACTTTGTCTAGTCATATGATTTTAAAATTTGTGAAACTAAACCAAATACATTGGAAATAGCAGCTTGAATAGGAATAGATGTTATTTAAAGCAATTTAAAAAATTTTTCATCAACCAGAGTGATTTATGATCTTTTTTGTTATCTTCTGGAAACTGTCAGAACTTGTCTTTGAATCTAGAAAATTATGAACATTTTTAGGTATCATAATTTTTTGGGTTATAAGACGAAACTTTTTTTAACTGGAAACCCAGGCTTCATTATAATCTGAACCAACTTACATGTGGATAAAATTTAGATTTCTCAATGTTGAAAAAAAATGTGCTAAACCCAAAAACTTGGCTGTAAAGTTCATGAAACTACTTGGCAAACACACTTTTTTTCATTAAAGTATGCTTAATTATCCATTAGATAGCAAGCAAGCCACTGCCATCTTGATCCATTTGGATCTTAATTGTGAGTATAAAACCCTTATTACAAAACCCCGATTCATTTTTAAAATGCCACATGTTATATCACGTAAATCCTACACAGCATCCTTTAAACTGGAAGTTGTAAAATTTGCTGAGGAAAATGGAGGGAATGTGGTTACTCATTGTAAGTACAGTACCAGTGAAAAATGTGTCCTGAAATGGTGTAAGACAAAGGATGCTCTGTGCACTTTGATATAAAAACATTAAGGATAGGTTAGAAGAGTACAGGAAGACCCCAAGTTACATAATACGCGACTTACGTAAACAATTCCCGTAGCCCAAAATTTACGTTACGTTAGCAGAGCATCACTGCTGTTGCTATGCAGTCATTTCTGCAACTTACGCAGAGTTTCTGTGATGCTATTACATGATCTCTCTCTCTCGTATGCAACGTGCACACATTCTCTCGTTAGACACTACACATAAAGCATCTCATGCATCACTCATAGTTCTTCTTTGAAAGTTTTCATTTTCTAGTGATTTATTTGCCCTAATTATGACTAGAAAAAGGCAAAGTGGTGGTAAAAGTGCTGAGCCCGTGCGTAAACACACTAAAATAAACTTAGAAATGAAGATAAAGATGATAAAGAAATATGAAGGTGGACAATCTTTATCAGCCATTGCACGTGAACTAGGTTTTTCGGTGTCAACAGTGAATACTATAGTTAACGATGCTGTCTGCATTAAAGAACGTGTGAAAATATCTGCACTTCTAAAGTCTACAATAATAACAAAACAGCGTGCTGGTGCTATCTATGAAAGGGAAAAATTTCTTACCATTTGGATTGAAGACCAGATACAAAGACGTGTTCCATTAAGCCTTTATGCGATTCAGGAAAAAGCATGAAGCCTTTATGCAGACATTAGTGAAAATCATGCGAATACTCTGAAAAGTTTTGTGGCTAGCAATGGTTTGTTTTATAGATTTAAAATTTGTGCTGTTTTTCATAATGTTAAAATGAGTGGTGAGGCTGCTAGTGGCGATGTTAATGCAGCTGAAAAGGTGGTTATACATCACAACAAGTGTTCATTGTTGATGAAATGGGGTTATTTTGGAAAAAAAATGCCGAACCAAACGTACATTTCAGTGGAAGAGAAAACAATGCCAGGGTTCAAAGCAGCGAAGGATAGACTAACTAACGCTTTTATTTGGGGCAAATGTGGCTGGTGACTTTAGGTGTAAACCATTGCTTGTTTACCATTCCGAGAACCCATGTGCGTTCAAAGGGATCAGTAAGACAACGCTTCCCATTCATTATCATTCAAATCAAAAAACATGGATTACTATTGCTCTATTTGAAGACTGGTTTGTACATTGTTTTATCCCGGAAGTTGAAAAATGTGTAGTGCAAATAACATCCCATTCAAAATTTTGCTTGTTATTGATAATGCTCCTGACCATCCTGCTCGTCTGGATGATTTTCATCCAAATGTTAATGTCGTTTTTCTGCCACCAAACACAACTTCGCTTATCCAGCCAATGGATCAGGGGGTGGTGATAGCAAATTTTAAAGTGTATTATTTACGCATTACTTTCCAGCAGGCACTGGCAGCTACAGAGGACGGCAATAAGATGCTATGTGACTTTTGGAAGGTGTACAATATATATCATGCAATTCTCAACATTGCAAAGGCATGGGCAGAGGTAACTGAGACTTGTTTAAACTCTGTGTGGAAAAAAATGTCCCCAGTACATGCATGTGTTTTAAGGATTTGAGAAGGACCAGTTATACGAGGAAGTGGCAGATAAGATAGTGAGGCTTGCTGAGCAGCTCGATCTCGAAGTCGATGAGAATGACATATATGAGCAAATTGAATCTCATGGGAAAGAATTATCCAATGAACATCTCATCAAATTGGAAGCAGCAAAGATCCAAGAAGCCACCCAAGTAGAAGCCTCAGAGGAGCCAGAAGAAGAGCCACACTGTTTCATAACAAAGGAAATGGCTCTTGCTTTCCGTGAAATTGATGTGGCTATGTTGCGATTTGAGAAAATGGATCCTGATACCTCTCACTTCTTAAAAGTCCTAAGAGGAGTGGAAGATGTGTTAGCCTGTTACAAAGAGATATATGAAGAGAAGAAAAGGGCTACCATACAATCATTTCTCGATCGTTTTGTTAGGAAGATTGATCGACCAGAACCTTCTACCACTGCCCAGGTCGACCCTGCCCAGCCCGGCCCCTCCACCCCTGCCATCGTCAACCCTGCCCAGTCTGGTCCCTCTACTGCTGCCAACATTGACCCTGATGATCCTGCTTCTTTATCTGCTGCAGCATCTCCTTCCTCATACAGCAATTAAAGTCATCATTCACCACAATTAAAACGCCACTTCAAGCAAGCATGGATGATGTTAATTTTAAAGTATGTACAGTAACTGCCATTACAAATTTTAATATAATTTTTCATTGCTTATTTCTAATGAATGTGCAGTACAGCATTTTTCATTAAATCATTTCTAATTCTTTATTTTCATTAAAGGTAATATCCATTACTGTACCGTACAAAGCATTAGACTGTTTTTCATTAACTGTATAGTGTCTGATTTACGTAAATTGGGGTCTTCCTGTATATATTATCACAACGTGCCGTGTGTCATGGACTTAACATTGTTCAAGCAAGGTTAAAAGCTAAACAAATCACCACTGGATTGGGGGTTGAGAACTTTGTGGGTGGTCCATTGTGGTGTTTCTGCGTTATGCATAGAAAAAGACTGTATCAGGCAGCGCAAAACCATATCACAGAAATTGTCTGAAGACTGAAGAGAAGTTAGATAATTTTCGACAATTTGTTAAGACAAAGATAGAGGAAGTTGAAATGTCGAACATCATCAATATGGATGAAGTGCTGTTAACATTTAATATTCCTATGAATAAAACTATAGACAACAAAAGAAAATAAATGGTGACCATCAGAACAACAGGATACAAAAAATCAAATTTGTAGTGGTGTTGGCACCTAGTGCTGATGCAGAAAGTTACCCCCCCCCCATGGTACTATTTAAAAGAAAGATGGTGCCGAAGAATTTAGTGAGTGGCATTATGATGGAGGTGAACCCAAAAGGATGGATGGATGAAAACATGATGAAAAATTGCTGGATAAGTGCTACTTGCATAGAGTTAGTGGGTTTTTCCAGACAAAGAAATCCATCCTAATTGTAGACTCTATGCATGTGCATGTCAATGAAGAAACAAAAGCTAGAGCAACTGGAAATAAGACTGTTTTAGGTATCATTCCTGGGGAGATGACAAAATTATAAAATTATTACAGCCATTGAACATTTCTGTCAATAGATGCTTCAAGTCTAAGCTGAGACAGATATGGGAAGCATAGATGTCCACAGTTGAACATAGTTTCACTATGATACAGTGGATCAAACATGCATGGGACAGTGTGTCCCAGACAGCTCTTATTAATAGCTTTATCAAAGCTGGAGTATTTAACATCTCAAGGGATGAATCATAATGAAGTTGACTACGCAGAGGACGAGGAAAACTTTGCACCTGGTCTGTTCCCTGAGCTTGCTGCATTTTTACACTTGGACACTGAAGATGAGGAATTTAAAGGCTTCTCTGAATCCGAGTTGTGAGTGAGACAGCAAGTAATAAACGAATATAAATTGTGAACTCATTTTCTTTTTTATTTATTATTCTATAAATATTATACTACTTGAAGGCTATCTTGCATATCACTACATTATGAAAAATTATATTAGGATTTGAATATCTAAATTCTAATGTTTACAGGGAATTTCAAAGTATTCTCCAATATTCAAAACACGTCAAAAATTTATTTTAGCAATAAATTCAGAGAATTTATTCACAAAGTAGTTCACTAATAAGTCCAAAAAAGCTAATTAATATTTATGAGCATGGAAGTACCATACATAGCAGTTTTTTGTTGTTGTTGCTGTTTTGCATGACTTCATGTGGTGGTCTGACTAGTTTTGGTCAACTACCTTATCTCATCTAGCTTTGTCTTATAATCTGGTTTGTTTTATTTATGAATGAAGTTAAGAAAAATGGGAAATTTAGTCCATTCGTCTTATTACGTGGAAATTACGGTGTTTCTTCATAGCTTTTCTGTGTATAGAAATAGCCAACTGTACATTATCATCTTCATCAGTGAATATAAATTGATATTTGAATATTTTAAAAACAGATTTCATAGAATCTGCAAAGAATCTTCATCCTGGTGGTAACTTTTGGTTTTTACTAGATAAGACAGGCATGTGACACAGCAGAGAAAGTAGACTAAAACAATAAAATTCATTGGTTTGAAAACTGGGCTGGGAGTTCTCCTCTATTGGTCAATTGGTTGGTTGGTTGTGCCTGTGACTGCTGCAGGTTTTTGAATTAATTTTTTACTTATTCCCTCCTGTTCACACAATCTATGAAATTGGCCTAGTTATATAAACCAAAAACACTGTCCACACACTAAGCTGTTTATACCATAAAACTTTAATGTTATTTTCCACTTTTTTCTGAAAATAAGTTTAATATTTTTTTTTTCCCTACTCTGTTTTAATCAGGAGCTTTAAAGAAATATGCTATCTAACCACTAAAAATTGTTATTTCTTGGTATAATGTTTTACAAAGGTAGCAGTTGAAAAGAGTTTTGAGTTCCTTTCCATATTTCATAATCAGACTACTTGATGATAAAGCCAAATTAAGGAATTTTGAGCACCTGGTAATGAAAATTTCAGGGACCTCTCTCATGTAAGAGATATAACTGTGTGTATCATTTATTTCTTCAAGCCTCATTTTTACAACATTTCAGCCAATGTACTAACAATATCTATGAAGTCCAAACTGCAGCAAACATCTCTTTCAATTGCAGAATAACCAGACATTTCAATTTCTCTCCATAAACCTGTAGAAGTTTTCAGATAGCTGTTTGTATGCTGGACAACATTCCACAATTGATTATTTCAGTTTGTCCAAGATCTCCAGAAATGTTTCTGCTCAAAAATTTTGACTGAAAGATTCTGAGAATGTTTCCTCATGTGTTTCAGACACATCTGCATGCCATTTACGTCACCTAAAAAAACTTATTTTCATACTTGTATGACTGAGAAATTGAAGGCATCTTTTCCATGTTATGTTTTCAGTTTTGTTGAATTGATCTCTTAGGTGATCATTGAAGTCCTCCAGTGAATATAGCAATGAGTTTGCAGTAAAGAAGTCAATAGTTTCACTTTGAAGAAAAACAATGACTTAGTGGCATAAAATAAGTGCTATTCCAGAGTTTTATGCAGTTTTCAATTGTTTATGACTATTCACAAGAGTGCTGGTGTGTGTGTGTGTGTCTCTGTTCTTATAGGTGACAGTTTATCTTTTGCATCAGCAAATCCTTTCAGGTAGTTGTAAAGGTTACTGTAGTTCAAACAGTACTTTTGCTGACTTCACATGACATGACCATTGAGCTGTTGACAATGTTTTTGGTGTGAAAATTACTTTGTTTCATTTGGTGCTAGACCACTTATCAGAATAACCCATCATTGCAGGGACCTATCAGCGAATGCATACATTTTATTCAGGAGTCCAGAGAAGTTAATTGCTACAAGGCAACAGCTAACACGGAGTTCCCATCAAATTCAGCAAAAGCTCTGCACAAGGAATAGTCAGCAAGTTTACTGATAGCAATCCACTTTTGTAGGTTATTGTAACATTTTTTCATGTTAAAGGCATTGTCATACAGTTATCCACTGCAGTTATCAATATTGAACTCCAGTGCTTTTAATGTTTCTAGTGCATGCATACGTGCGCGCGCACACACAGACAAACACAGATACAGACTTTCTCCAGGATGACTAATGATGGGAGTATATTCTCAACAAAAAAGAAACTCAGCAGGTTCATCATTTTGATTCACAAAGCAAATTGTTCAATGTCATCTGATCATTGCGTGATATATCAGGTAATGAAATGACAGAAATCGAGAAATACTTTGCTACTTGTATTTCCTTGCAGACAATACACAACATTTTTCCTTTGAGCAGAATCAGTTTTCCACAGATATTTAGAAAATATATAACAGATTTTTATGGTCCATGTTGCTAAATCTAGAAAGATGTTCTTCAAGGAAAGTATTAAACTTTGCAATAAATTCATATTCCAAGATAAATCATTGTGCGGGGACCCATTTATCTTATCGTTTCTTTTAAAAGCCAAACCATGCTCACTGAGAAATTTTATAACTCCACAAGTTGCTGAAGTACTGCATGTCAATATTTGTTCACTTTCAATTTGTTACTGAAGTTCAGTATTCACATGGGCCTTCACTGTAGCCTGTTTAAACCAGCTCTGTGCTCATTATTGTTTTCATTCTTCTACTGCTTGTTTATCATGTACCCAGTCATTAAAACTGGTGATAAAAGGTAAACTTGTTGATGAGAGCAGTGCATTTAAAGGGAAAATAATTGCTACATTTTTACTAATTTATCCATTGGAAACTATGTGAATAAGTATTCCTTTTATGAGAAATCTCTGTTTCTGTTTCTCTGTCCCCTCATATATTCTCAGAATTAAGCTAAAATCTAGATCAAGGTTTTGGTACAGTAGACCAGCTTTTGACCAATAATTGTAATGCCCTTCATTTATAATTCACATTCTTGGATCAGTGATAATGGTAAAAGATTAACTAGATCTTTGTCAATTCCTCAGCTTCATTGCCACCATTTGCCGAATTTCTTGAGCTTGAGCAATAAGGTTATCAGCTAAATCAAAAGTGAACACTGACATTTTCATTCTTGCAGAATTAGAAATTACTGGCAAATCACATGGTTGAATATTTATGATATTGCTGCTGCTGCAAGTTTTAAATTGTGGCTGTAACAGCTGGTTCTGCTGGTGTCTCTACATCTAATTTTATCTCAAAGCATTTGGTTAGTTTTGGAATCTTTGCATTTACTTTATCTTGACAAATTTGCATTTCCACTTGATGTCATTCTTTAATCATAAAAAAATTTTGATACACCACTCCTAAAGATTTTCTGCATGAAAATAATGTAGCATGACTTTTGGGAAACAAAATCATGTGAAAAATATGAAGCATATGCAATAAATACATTGCATTTACACCAGTCAAGATAAATGAGCAGTCTATCTTTGTGCTCTGTGGTGATATGCATTCAGTTGGGAGTTACCAGTATATGGCCATTGGAAGTTTGTTGCATTTATTTCACTCTTCAGGATTCAAAATGATACTAACATTATGCATATATGAGTCTTGGTCTTTGTTCTTCATCAGGATGTAGGCATACCCAAAATATTCAAGTGCCTATTTCTTTTAAATTAAAAAAATCTATATATTTTTTAATTATTGAACAGACTTTCTAAAGAATGGTTTGAACAAAAGCAGTAAACCTAACTTGAATTTGCATCACCATTTTGGTCACTTTATTGTCTGAGAGATACCAATTTAATAGAATCTGTTCAGTGCCAATTTATTTGCTGCATTCTGCCATCAAAAAAACTGAAAAGAATTAATTCTTTTATATAAAATTTTTTTTATAGTTAAGTTTGTCATGAAAGAAAACAGAAAAGGTACTAATTAACTTCCAACCTGGATGGTAAACAGTTGGTTGTACAAGATGGACATTGGGTCGAACATCTCGTCAATGACCCACACTGTTTTTGATGCCAGTAACTGTATTTGACTCTTAAGACAAACAGACATTTTAGCTTGTTGTCCATGTTGCCCATGTTGGGTGCACTCTTATATGGCCATGTGTTTTTGATGTTTGCTTATGAGGATGCACTCTTTTGGGATACCTCCATTTACTACCATTCTATAATAGCATAAGGTACCTGGGGCATTCCATGTCAAGTGACACTAATACCATATTTTCTCCCCATATGTTGACCATTTATTCATTTGAGTGAAGTAACTCACCATGCCAATTTTCAGACCTTGGGGCCCACTGGGGCCAATTTTAGGGGACCCCCCCCAAAATTTGGACTTCCCCGGCTGACCCACAATCTTTCAGAGGCTATATCTCAGGCTGTACTGGTCCAATTTGGATGATCTTTGTATCAAAATGCTTGTAAAAGCAGGATCTTTGCAATTGCATAAGTAAAATCACTTTAAAATAGAAATTCCAAAAGTGGTAATTGATGGCGCCCTTTGACCTTTAGTCCCTGCCACCCCGCAAAACCATTGGTCCTGATTTTTTGTGTGGAGAATACCCTTTCATATACTCCAACACCTCAGCAAAAACAAAAATGGGATCTCCAAGGGTTCAGGTGTGGCAAAGTTTTATGTTGGGGGGACTCGGGTGCTAGACACGCATGTCATCATCATACACAACACAAGGCAAGATTTCCAATACACTATATCATTGTATTCTAGTACTAGATATCAACATAGAAAGAAAGCAAGTTTCCACACAAAAGTGATATTAGTACAAGTCATGCCTAGCACAGTCAGTCATGATTTTTTGCCAACCAAAGCTTTATTTGACAACTGGATTTCTTTTTTACTGGTTTGTGTAGGTTTTGCCTGTAGCAGTTTTTGGTTCTACAGAAAGAAGAATATCGGAAATGTCTAATATACACTGAGCTTCAATTTCAGGATAAAAGAAACTATTTGAGGGCCTGTTTGGATGAAGAAAATTCACTTCAACTTCATGAATGTCCTAAAAGGCTTCCATGATACAGGCAGGCCACCATTGCCCGTTATAGTGCACTGTGACATAACCTGAGAGTTTCCTGTTAAAAGTTGGCATAGATTTTGAAATTACTGACTCGATGTGCTGTTTCTCATTAAGGCTGAATTCGTGTACTTGAAGAGTAGTTTTTAAAACAGGGATGAAAGCATGCAGTTTTTTCAGTCCCAGCTATGGTTCTGGCTGTTTTTAACCTGTCTTCCAAGTTTCGTTTTTCGTCCTCGTATGCCTCTTGGGTCCTGTAACCAAACTTCATTTCATTCAGCCCATTTTCGGCAAAGGTGAAAGATCTTTTGGAGAAAATTTGCTGTTGTATGGTCTACGCAAGCTCTCATGTGTTGCTTCTTGCTTGACTGTGCCTACCCTTCTGAAGGCTCTTTCCATGACTGTGGCAAATGCTTGATATTGTGCCTATTCTTTTGAAATAGTATTTAATGCCTGTGGTGTTCATCTGCACCATACTATGATTTGTGACGACATAGGTTTAGGAAGGCTTTGCAATTCTTATATTGACCTGTGCAACCGTCTAAGAAATAGTAAAGTTTTTGACATTTCCAAACCTAGATTTAAAGTGCTCAGTGAGCATTCTTTGAAAAAGGTGGACTGAGACAACGTTGTGAATATTGCACTCTGATATCACTGAATGAATGAATCATGGTTCAGTTTGCCATCGTCTGATTTGAAATAGTAAACCCAGTGGTGGATTATGGCTTGAGAGCAGTTCCAATGGGATCCTTGGGCTGCATCCTGCAAAACGAAGGAATAATTCTCTGTAAAGTCTCCATTGATGACAAATTCTCCTTCACCAATTTCGTCTTTTTTATTTTTCAAAAACTCAGATTGAGCCTTGGCAATGAAGTCATGTCTCACTAAATTCACTGCATGTTCGCAAAATTTATCAATAAATTCTTCCAAAGGTAGCACCATGGAGCTAAGTTCAGACCTGTTGGTGAATGTCCATTGTTTAAGCTGAATTTAATTAATCCCCTCTAGTTCATAAGCACTTAGTAGCTCGATTTTGAAGTCTTCAATTGATGAGCAACTTTCACAAGTTCTAAAATAACATGCAGGTCATGCTGGCTTGCAAACTATGTGTGCTATCACATGATGATATCTGGAAAGTTCGGCAATCTGTGGCATTTTTGATCCAATCATCATGAGTTTTGCATCTTGATGGATCACACACTGAGTACTGCTTGAACCAGCCAGGACACATTCTGAAGGACGGAGCATGGCAAAATTTGAAAATCTAACTTTCAATTCAAGTTAGGGTGCTTCTCTTTGAATTTCTGAAACAGTTCCTTGAGATTGTTTAGTACCAGTTGCTTTTGATTTTTTTTTCTTTTCCATGTTCATTCCTGACTACCACAAAGTCTCTTTTTACTGACATTATTCAGCTGACTTCATCACTTCGATAGAATTCATTTACGGCGGATTTAACCTGCTCTGGCAATATTTTACCTTGTTTGGGATCTGGAGACAATAACATACCCTTTTCTTTCTCTAAATTTTTGGCTTCTTTAACCATTCTTTGGGATCAGCCGAATTCACTCATGATCCCTCTAATGTCCATATTCCGAGCAAATATTGTCAATATACGTATTTGCTCTGAACAGCTCGAAACAACATATTTTTCTTTCAGACTTTTGATCATCTATGGCATGCAGTTTTCATCACATTTTGATGGCGCGCTTTCTGCTTTTTCCATAGTGCTTGGTCCAGCAACTAGATCTAATTTATTTCACACAAAAGCTTCCACTTTGCTTTGCAGGAACGTACCCCGGGTTCCTTTCTGCTTTTTTTTTTTTATCAAATGGGCTTTCCCCTATCATGGATAAAGACTGGTTCAAAAGGTCAACTTCTGCTTCTTGCTCAAAAACCACTTTGTCCTCATCTGTTGAAACAGATTCTGCAATTCCTTTGAAAAGACATGATGATGATGATGATGTCGAAGATGATCCTTCAATATGCTCTGGTGACAACTTAGCAAGTTTTTTTCTGCACAAAGTACAAAATCTCTCATCTTTTTTCACCTTTGAAGGATATTTCATCAACATATCATTAGACACATTGCGAAGATCTTTTTGTTGTTTTGTTTTATGACAGCTGAATGGATCACAACAGTATTTGCGGAACTCCTTTCTATCTTTGCTTGCCATGCTTATGCTGAAAAATATGCAAAAAAAAATTGAAATTAGCTCATTTGACTTTGATGATGATTATTCACTTAAAAATCAATTCATACATTGGAATGAATGTTTCACAAATGATGCAATATACAGGGTGTCCCTAAAGTCTGGACACATAGGTAAAATTCATATTTTAAATAAATAAAATTTTCAACAACATTTTATTCAATTGCAATATTAATAAATATCATCTTCAATATGATTCCACCATTTGTGATGCAAAGTTTGATGCGCTTTCCAAAATTCTCGTGAACACGCAGTAACTCCAAATTTCCGTCAATTTGAGCACATTCATTTATTATGCATTCCCCCAAGTGTCTTATATCTGTGATTTTCATTGAGTACACCTCCTTTAGCATACCCCAGAAAAAGAAGTCAAGACTTTAGGAAACAGACACCAAACTGTATAAACTTTAAGCTGAGTTTATTTGATCTAAAATGAAATATAAAGTGAAATAAATTATAGTTTACAAACTGCGGGGCCAATTACAACAACAAATCAAAGATACATTCATACACTTACATTCATAAACTTACAGACTGAAACAACAAAGTCACAATTGTGGCTATAACTGCAACTAAACTTACTTGTATGGTGGTCTTTTCCTAGAGTTTATTTTAAATTCTCTGGTTAGTGAATGTGGAGGGTTGGGCATTCGTGGACAGTCAGTCAGCGTCCCTCCTGTGGAAAGCCTGGAGCTGGAGCCTTGAGTAGCAGCTCTCCACGAATTTATAGCAGAAATTTGTTGAACAATAGATACAGCTGGACAGTGTAAATGTCTACCTGCCAAACAATAGCAGATAGGTGGACAAAGCAAATCGAACAGTGTTTAGATAGCAAGCCTACAATTCCCACACAGCTGACCCTATATCACTTAATGTCCCCTCAGTGAACCCTACATCAACAACAGCACACAATACCCACACAGTGGCCCTACATTGCTCAATGTTCACTCAGCGAGCCCTACTATAACAATAACATGAACTGTCTAAACTAAAGCTAAACAGTCAAAATGACATCATTGGAACAATGACATTAAATGTCACTCTCAGAAGTGGAAGCAGGTTGAGCACCCCCCCCCCCCCAACATAAAACTTTGCCACACCTGAACCTTTGGAGATCCCATTTTTGTTTTTGCTGAGGTGTTGGAGTATATGAAGGGGTATTCTCCACACAAAAAATCAGGACCAATGGTTTTGCTGGGTGGTGGGGGCTAAAGGTGAAAGGGTGCCATCAATTATCACTTTTGGAATTTCTATTTTGAAGTGATTTTACTTATGCGATTGGAAAGATCCTGCTTTTATGAGCATTTTGATACAAAGATCATCCATGTCGGATCAGTACAGCCTGAGATATAGCCTCTGAAAGATTGTGGGTCAGCCAGGGAAGTCCAAACTTGGGGGGCCCCTAAAATTGGCCCCAGTGGGCCTCAAGGTCTGAAAATTGGTACATAATGTTTCACTATAGAAACAAACACTTGCACAAAAATTGAGTGAAATCTGAGATGATGTGTCAAAAATCTGCTGAAAAGTGTGTACATTTGACGTAGAATACCCTACCTTTGACTTAAAATCTATATACTTTAAGTACTGTGCAGCAACCACACTAGTGTTAATAAGACTGCCTACTGTCATTTGGTGTTTTAAAGGGGTAATGGTGGTATTGTGCAGATTTAGGCAAATGTTAGATGTATAATAAAATTGTTAACTAGTCTAAAATTTTTTAAAAAGAAGTTACGGTTAGTATTGATTTCTTTTTAAATGATTACTTATTTGCTAAGAATTATAACTAGGAATGTTACCATAGTGCTGGCTCCTATGGTTCACTAAAGATAGACTGCTGATGGTATGAGGTGTAGTCAAAAAGTATCCGACCTTGAATTTGTTTGAACAAAATAATAATGTGTGAGCAAAATCTGCATGGGTATTAGGTGGCCACATCCTTCCTGAGCATGTGCAAAAATTTTCGTGTCTGTAGGTTGCCAGTCGCCCGCAGTGACGCATTGAGTACAGACGTGAAAAGTGTGCTGTGTGATTTTTCTTTTTGACTCAAGATGACCGAGCGCATTGAGCAAAGATACTGTATCAAATTCTGCCAAAAACTTGGTGATATGCAAGCCCAGACTATCGAGAAGATTCAGAAGGCCTTTGGAGATGATGCTATGGGAAAAACACAAATAAAGGAGTGGTACAACCAGTTCAAAGATGGCCGCACCTCAGTGGACAGTGAGCCACGTTGTGGCAGACCATCGACTAGCAGAAATGACGAAATGATTGCAAAGGTTTGAGGAATAGTCTATGAAGACCGTCGTGTGACTATTGAGGAGATTGTTGCCGAAGTTGGAATCAGCCATGGGTCAGTTCAGTCAATTATGACAGAAGATTTGTGCATGAGGAAGGTGTCGGCCAAATTCGTACCAAAGTTGCTGTCTGACCAGCAGAAAGAAAACAAAGGAAATCTCCCAGGACATGCTGGAGTGTGCTAGCCAAGATCAAAACTTCATGAACACTATCATCACTGGTGATGAGACATGGGTGTACGGATATGACCCTGAAACAAAATTGCAATCATCCCAATGGAAGCATCCATCCTCGCCAAGACCAAAGAAAGCAAGCCTGATGATGACCTGTTTTTTTGACTACAGAGGTATTGTGCACCATGAATATGCACCACAAGGTCAGACAATTAACAAAGAATACTACCTGGGGGGTTCTTCGTCGCCTTTGTGAAGCTGTGCGGCGAAAACAACCCGACCTGTGGGCAGCAAAGAACTGGCAACTCCACCATGACAACGCACCCGCTCATTCCGCCCATGTCATCTAAGCATTCCTCGTCAAGCATAACACACCACTTGTTCGTCAGGCTTCCTACTCCCCAGACTTGGCTCCGTGTGACTTGGCTATTCCCAAAGCTCAAAAAAACACTCAAATGGAGAAGATTTGAGTCAACAGAGGACATTAAGCAAAATTCGACAGCACAGCTCTATAGCATCCCAAAAAGGGATTTCCAGAAATGTTTCCAGCAGTGGCAGGAACGCTGGCAGAAGTGTGTAGACTCCCAAGGCTAATACTTTGAAGGAGACTAAATCAAAATGGCGAGTTTTTTAATATTACTTGTTTTTTTGGGCCAAAGGTCAGATACTTTTTCACTACACCTCGTATAGTCACTTTAAAATCAGTCTGACTGTAAATGTTTCCAAGTTTTATATACATACATTTATTTAGTTGTCACAAAATTGTTTACTGTCAACTTTATATCTCATAACAATGTGGAATTTAAAAAAAAAAATTACAAGATATTATTTTCTCTCTTTTTTTTGTTTGTTTGTTTTCAGTGATTAATTAAATTTTCATAGACTTTTAATAAATAAGTCACTTGATGATCTACTTAGTGACTGTTAAACATTGGACTTAGATATGTTCATATATCAAAGAAGTTTTTTTATGCATTAGCAATGTTTGAAAAATGAAATATTTTACTTTTATTTTTATAATATTGTGCTTCTTTCTTTTCTTTTCTTGATTGTGTAATTTTTTTTTTTTGTTCATAATAAACTGCTGCTAAGTTTAAGTTAAATATTTTAAGTATTCTTCCTATTTGGATTTTAGAGCTTCCCAATTTACAAAGTAACAACCATACTATATCTAAGTTGTAAATTATAATAGCTATACTTAATGCAAGTTCATAGAGTTGAAAGCTATCAAAATATTTTCTGTTTCATTCAGTTAGCTCAGTGGTTCTCAAGCTTTTCAAAATTTTTTAAATGGCAGTCCCCTTACAATTTTTTTCAATGTTTTTGCGGTCCCTTATAAAATGAAGGAGAAAAGCACAGTAAAAATATTGTTTTCAACACTCATTTATTGCAAAATTACAGAACTCAGTCATCAACTTTACAGAGCATTTCAGTGAGATGGATGCACTTGCTTTGCCTTCAACAAATCCTCCCCGTTAGGCTGAGTTTTTGACAGAGCCACTCTTATGTCATGACCCATATCTAGTCTGTTTCGAGACTTTGTTTTGATGGCAAGTAGAGTTGAAAACGCAGTCTTGCACTCATAAGTGGTTGCGAATGGAATCATTATTCTAAGAGCCATCTTTGCGACATCAGGATATGACTGCGCCATTTCAATCCAAAAGTCGCTGCAGCACATCTCAAGGTAAACCTGCTTTGCATCTCCATCATGCACCAAATCGATAAATTGTTCATGGATCAAGTTGTCCTCTGAAGGCAGATCGCTGACTGTGAGTGCAAATGGGTTGTTGACGAAATGATAGTACTTATCAAATTCCTGAAGATCGGGAAAGTATTGAGAAATTTCATCACCAAGAATTGAAATGTGGTTTTTCATCACCTCAAGGATATCATCATCGATGTGAAGTGCGTTTTCATCAAGAAATATGCTTAGCTGTGGAAATGGTGCAAAGTTCTTGCTTTCCAACTTCGAATGCCCTAATATGAGCTTCATTTTGAAAGCAGTAAATTTTTCATGACAATGGAGCACGGTGATCTTTTTACCTTGCAGTGCAACATTGACGCTGTTCACGGATTCAAATATGTCTACCAAATATGACAGGCACGTCAGAAAACAGTTATCAGAGAAATTTTTGTTCATGCCTGGTCTAGCGTCTTGTAGAAATCGTGTATTTCTTTTCGTAGTACTAAAACTCTCTTCAGAACTTTCCTCCTTGAAAGCCACCTTATGTTTGAGTGCAACAAAACAGTTTCAAATTCCGAATCATTTTCTTTGCATAACTCAGCAAACAGGCGCGAGTTAAGAGCATTCGCTTTTATGAAATTTACCGCTTTGATCATGTCATTCAGAACATTTTTAAACTCATCAGGCATGGTTTTCACCATCAGTGCTTGACGATGAATAGTGCAGTGTGTACCAATAGCCTCCGGGGACTTTTCCTTCACCAAAGTCTGAAAACCGGAACGGCAACCAAGCATCGCCGGAGCACCATCGGTGCACACCCCAAGAACATGCTCCCACTTAATACCATGCGCTTTGAAAAATCGGTCAACAGTGAAAAATATTTCCTTTGCAGTTGTCTTGGTACTTATGCTTTCGCAAAACAAGAATTCGTCTTCAAGGTGCTTGTCATGCACATAACAAAATAGACACAAGCGGCATTCGTTGTTTCATCAAGTTGGATTGCAAAAAAGTTAAACATTGAATTCTGAATCTTCGAGACCACTTGCGACAGAATGTTATTGGACATTTCAGTTATTCGCCAACTAACAGTATTTTTGACAGGGAGACATACCTCAGCTTCTGTAGTTCAGAACTTCCCAGCAAATTCGATATAATATCTTTGCAGCAGGGCAATATCAACGTTTCTCCAATGTTATGGGATTTTTGGTGGCAGCAATTCTCCTTGAAACCTCATAAGAAGCCTTTAGACCAGCCGTAATGTCCTGTGAAAACATTCCCGAGTTATCAAGTCTGGATTCGATCAATCTTTCGGCTTTTTGTTTGAAGAAGTCTGCATCTTTGTTAGTTGAACTGGGATGCTTAGTTTCCAGGTGTCTCTTTAACTTGCTGGGCTTTAGTGAAGTAGATGCCAATACTTCAGAGCACAAAACGCACTGCGGTTTCTCTTCTCCACCAGAATTTATCACAGTAAAGCCGAATTTCAAATACGATTTGTCATATCTTATCATCTTTTTTGGAGGCATTCTGAAAGCGAAAACAAAATGTAATGTAGCGATAACCTCAAGGACTCCGAGAAGGACCTTTTTAACGTACATTACCTATTTGGTATTTTTTAAATAATTGAACAAACGACAAACATGAAAATATGCGTCAGTTAAATATCATATTTGGCACAATAATTTTTCAATATATTTTGCGGATAATATCCTTATAAAATACTAACTGAAACCCGATCTTTGGTCGCCTCAATCAAATAAATACTAAAAAAAAAAGACTCACCGGAACGATCGGGGAAACAGCGTGTGTCAGTGTATATCACAGAGATGTAAAGAGAAAAAGACATGTCCGCAAAATGGAGGATAGACAGATAAACTGCCTGTATTCTCAAGGCAACTTTCCACCTCTTAATGTACTTTAGGGCTATAGTGAGCTACCCACACAATTGTGTGAGGTTGACCTTACTTGTCTAGCCGACGCTTGCATGCAGCTTCTGTTGTGTCCACAAGTTTGCTGGTTTACGCAGACAACCCACCACCTACCCGCTGTCGTTCATGTGACTGCACATGTGCCCCTTTGCTACCTTGTCTGAGTCTAACTCTTAGACTGCAATTTGAAGTCTTCAGTAAAGATTGTTCTGTGACAACTTGCCTTCTTACAGTTAGGTGAACACATGAGTCACCGCTAGCGGATTTGACCAACATTTTCGGTAAAACAATGGCTATAAAATGCCCAAAAACCACAACTAAAATCAATAAAAAAGCGTCACCTTCGCGGTCCCCTTAAAATCGCTTGGCAGTCCCCTAGGGGACCGCAGACCCCATTTTGAGAACCACTGAGTTAGCTAAAAGCTTGTAAACATTCAGGACTAATAGATAACATCAGTTAGCAACAAAAAGTACCCTGAAACAACTATTTTGTACTGTAGATCTGGCAGTTATTTGATTTTAATTACTCCATTGCCATCTCTGAAATTTGTATATTTAAATAGCATCAAAATCACAGGATATTTCTAATTCTCAATGTTAATTGGAAATCATTCCAAAATACATTTAAAAAAAATTTTTTTTTAATGTATTGTTGATAGTAATAGTTAGAATAATGATGATCTGTGAAGATTAAGAGATTGATGTGTTCACAATAATTGCGACTTACTACATACTATATTTTATGCTTTTAGCCTGTTTCTCTAGTGAAAATTATGTTCTGTTTCCCAGAGCTCTAGAGCTGTAGATGGTTGGACAGACTGACTTCAGTTACCAATATACAAATTTGTATGGTGACAAGTTTTCAGCCAGGCCAGCTTTCCTGAAACTGGAGCTGAGGAGAACAGGAAGTGACTGTATACAGGAAGACAAGATAAGGTAGTTACTGACAGAAGTGTAATTCATACTTCTCAAGAACCAGGAAACATGTGCAATTGTAGACACTTGTGCATATTTGTTTATTCTAGCATATTTTTCAGAATGTCTGAAGTCTTTGAAATTAATATTAAAGCAAATTAGTTTTGTATAATCTTATTTTTCAAAACTATCTTTGTTTTTATTATTTTTTTGCTCACTAAAAATGTATATAAATGCTGTAGTTGTGGCTATAAAAAATTTATTAAAGATAATTAAAGCAAAACATCTCAAAAAGTAACTTGAGGATTCAGGTAGTCGTTAGGGACTTCACTTGTGTATTATGGAGTTTATAAAATAGAAATGTATGGAAATATTTTTGTAATTGAACTATCGAGTTCAAAAGTAACCTTGTAACTATGACACTGCAGTTTTTAGAGTTATCCTATTGATGAACTTTGGTAAATTACACACACTTATCCCCATCAAAAAAACAACAAAAAACCAGGATGAGAAATACTTTTATGGACAAAATTTGTCATTATCATGTGGCACTTATGAATTAGAGCTGAAGTGGATACACAACATAATTTGCTTGAGTTTTTTTTTAGAGTTTAATGTTTTCTTTTTTGTTCTTGATACCTGTTGTGTTTAGCTCTTAAGCCTGATGTTCTTTTTCTTCAGTATCTAGAAGCTGAAAGTAGATGTGTCGAATTATCTGAAAAAATAGAAATTTGAGGAAACTTTCAAAAGTTTAAGTCCTTAGATTAAAGAATGAAATGATTTTAGTTTTTTACTTAAACATTAGAACTCTGTTTTCTTGATCATTGTGAACTTTTTCATTATGCTTGTGTGTGACTAACATTGATATTTTCAAAAATAGGTCTTATATGTATGTTATTATATGTGTTGAAAAAATTCAATAGCATTCACAACATACTCAGTTGGCATAATTATGTACCACTATTGTCTTTATTGCTGCATAACAAGAAAGGTCCCTATTATCTAACATTTAGATTATATCAGTGATTCTACTTATTTTTAACTCATTTACTTAATTATGCAAAAATAATTCAGATAATACCTTTTAATATCTATCTAATGATGAGTTGTAACATACTATAAAAAGGTTCTTTGTGTTTAAGAATTAAAAAAAAAAATTTCTAGATTTAAAATTTCACATAATAATTTAAACTATTACCTGATCATTTAACACTAAGGTCTTGGTTACCAACATTGAATTTAATTGTTAATGTACTCATGATTTAGCTATTTTTCAGCTATCTATTTCATGTTAGAAATCTAATTCAAAACAAGTATCGTGAAAACATTGTGATCTTTAGTTAATTAAAACCAAAACTTTTTTTTTCTAAATTAGAATTTTCTAGGTTATCTTTATCCAAACTTTCTGAATTTTGGTTAGTATTTTATTGTTTTGAATACAGATTTAGCTGATCATGTTTGTCACTGCATTCATAACAAGTTTTTTTTAAGTTTTATAATTAATAAAATATTTGTATTTTTTAAAAAATGAAAAACAAATTTGTTATTTATTTGTGCATACTATAGCTAATTACATGTTTTTTGTCATTGTTTTTTAACAATAATAGAAAAGTTAACAAAAGCCTCAGGGAGGAATTTTTGCTCTACTTTTAATGTGATTGTGGTGATATTATTTTTATTTATTTTAAGTGTTGGAAAATACTATATGACTAGTAAAAGATTTGATCAGAAAGATCTAGGACTGATTTTACCTTATTATCTTTAGATAATAAATTCAGACTTTTAAGTTCATAGGAGATGCTCTAGCCTGGACAGTGATCTAATCACTGATGAAACTGGTGAGATTTTAACTTGCTGGAACTCATGTCCTTTTCATAATGAATTATTTTTGTGCTCAGAAAACTTTTACTTAAGGTAACTAATTTAATATAATACTGCTAGAGTTACAACATCCTGGTTCAGTTGGATCTGAATTTCCTAAATCAAGACATAGATAATAATGCTTATTTATTTCTTGTCTATATGTCACTTTCTCTTATTTTACATTTGTCCGAAATGTTAGCTTGCATTAATAGTGTGACTTTAAAATAAGTGATTTTTTAAAAAATTTTATTGTTATTGACAACTTTAACCATTCAGATCAACATCTCAAAAAGAGATTTAAAATTAATCTAAAAAGAATGAAACAATTTAGCCAGTGCAATAAATGGATAAAAAAGAAATAAGCTTATAAAAATTATGAATTGAAAATTTTATGCTGGTTGGTGCCAAATTTTAAAAACATGGTATAATTTTTTATAGTATCATGGAGAAAAGAAAAGCATATGGTACACTTGTGAAAGGTGGGATGGTTTTGAATGGACATAAAACTTCTATGCCTTTTTACCTCTTTTCTTACATCTGAATATTTTTAGTTAGTTTTTTTTTTTCTTTTACAAACTCCAATATAAAGGAGACATGATTATTCTGTTGCACATTTTGCTAATTTGTCTGAGTTGGTTTTCTTATTTTGATGGTGAACCAAGGTAGAGTTTGAAATATTTACTTGTATTCTCATTTTATTTCTTTTGTTAAAATTTAAATTTTGTTCTACTAAGTTTACCAAAAACTCTATTGAAATACCTATTTTTAAAGATGTATATTCTTTTTGCATGTTTATGCCATATTCCCATTACCAAAGAAATATTTCATATAGTTAAATATTCTTATTCTCATTAAGCTTATTAATGGATATTTTTTATTAGTTTACTGCCTTTTTTTCTTATCTGACTTGATTCACTCTCTTCTTTCCAAAAATGCTTCTGGATGTTTTTCTATAACTTCTCTACTTCAGTTTTCATATCATTACTTAATTTACAAGTGTTTTCAGCAAAGTGATGAAAGTCAGCCTCACTTCCAATGATAAAACAATGATTATTGTGCAGAAGAGTCATGTGCTTTTATGCCACCCCTTTAAACCCTGAACCAAAAGTTGTGTATTGATCATCAAGCTGAGTCAGATGGAAGTATTACTCAGTCACTCTCTACAGAGGATGATAATCTTAATATTGACTACAGTGAAGTCATGCATGTTGAAGACATTGTTAGGCACCAGATGGCAGTAATCATTGGTGCTGGTCAGTTGCTTAATCATAACGCGTTCCATTATTGTAACCTCTGCAGAGTGATAAAACTGTTAATAACACACAAATTCAGTTGTGTGTAAAGTTATTCCCATTTTCTTTCCAGATTGATGCTTCCTATAATAATGAATGAATCACCTCAAGGATCCATATTATTCACCAACTCCACCAGGAGAAAATCAGTTTTCTTCACCCATGTTAAAGACCAGTACAATATAGAATATTCTTAATAATATATCTATTCTGCCTTAACCTTATAAGTAGCTAGGTTTTATAAGTACAACCTCTGGTGCCAAGCAAATTGGTCACTCATTAAGAAAGCTTATTGTAAGTTTGAGGAAAAAGTGGTACAAGATATAGTCTTTAATTTTGTATGATATATATATCCTCAAAAAATTTGCTGACCAACTAAAATGTGTAAAAATAAAAAGTTCATCTTTGCTGTTTAGTGTGCAAAACTAAAATGATTATTTCTATGCAAACAATTTAAAATTTGTTTTTATAAGAAGAAAAATATTTTGATTTAGTTTTAGAACTGTAACTTTATTCAAATACACATAACTCCAAGTGATGCTGATTAAATTGCAATCTGTCATAGTGTGAAGGAGTTTAAACAAAATGCCACACATTATAGGGATACATCTTTCAGAAAATACAAGTTTAATAATACTTTAAAAAACAAAAAAAAAAAAAAAACAGTTTCTGGTGGCTATCTAAAATAATTCTATGGAAACCAGTGATAATTTTAAAGTTTTGTCCCATTCAGCTAGGTTCCAATTACCATACAAAATTATATACAATGTATGATTTTAACCAACAAAATGAACAAAAATATGCTTTTCTTTATGAGAGAATACATAAAACAAATAAAGGTATGGTAAAAGTATATATATATAAAACTAATTGACTTTCTCAAAATACACAATAAGTTTAATAAAATAGTTTTCCATGTGGTTTGCAGATATAAATTTTGAGGAATAAAATTGTTTTATAGTTTTGCATTCTTTATCAAATATTTGAAAGAAAAAAGAAATATAAAGCCTAATAACTAAAATAGGGAAACCTTTTTTAATATAAATGAGAACATTTATGCTGTTCATTATATCTGTTTTAGTTATGTAAGTTATCACAAAAAAGATCTACCATTATTTTAAAATTAAATTCATCCATTTTAGCAGCAATGTGTTTTTTTTTTTTAAAAAGACATTGAATATGCTGAATGTTAGTGAATTCAAAAGTAAGCAAAGACAACATTTTCCATTGTGTTACAAAAGTTCTATAATTGGAGTGGTTGTACATTTTTGTTGTTTTATTTGTTTGCATTGTTTTCATGTTTGAAAAACAATTCTGTTTGGTTTTCTTCTGTACAGTTTTACTGAAACATAAATCAATTTTATGGCGGTTCGAAGTAAAATAGCATGGTGTTGACACTAATTAAAATGAGATAGTTCTAAGCTTATGGATGTCATAGGTTTGTCATCTCTTATGTTTTACATTTCTGATGGGACACTTTTTCACTGTCACCCAGATAGATTAATTTTATTAGTTCATTTTTATGTGCTTGAAGTCCGCAAATAAAAGATTGTAATTATTTTAGTTGTGATATTTATAGGAGTTAGTGCACTGCACAGTACCTGCAATCATGCTGAGGTAATAGTAGGTTCTAGCAATCAGTGTACCATAACTGGTAGTAGGAAAGTACTGATTAGTGCCCGAAGAGGAAACAAAAATAATGGATCTAGTTCAGTAAATTGTGTATGCCTCACACTATCATTTCTAAAAGTTTTACAGGTCTGCCTGTAAATGAAAGAAGCTAACTACTAGTACAATGTATTGTATTGAAAAGAGACTTTTGCAACTATCCATATGAGAGAACTGCTTTGTGGAAGATTCGAATTAGGACGTAGTATTGGAAATAATTATGGAAACATGTAGGATATGCGCAAACGAGTAATTGCAACTGAGAGACATATAATACATACACAATGCATTATTACAGAAAAGGGTGAGACAAAAATAACTGCATTGTAGAGTGCATTAGTATTTGGTATGTGAGCCCTTTCATCTTTTCATGTTCCCATACAGGTTATCCATGTATGATTGTAGAATGCTGTTCCAAATATCCTGTTGCATTTTACACAATTCTTCCAAGGTGGTTGGTTGCCATTTGACTTTCTCAGTATCCATATAACCCAATATAGTCTCAATGATATTAATATCAGGACTTTGTGTAGGCCAAGGCATCTTTGTGAGTGTTCCATTGGCTATATGCTTTGGGTATTGTCATGTTGGAAAATGAATCCCTGCCCAATGAAATGTTTTCTTGAGGGAATGGCACGATGAATGAGAACCTGCCTGTACCTGTCAGTATATTTTCAATTTTATGCAAGTCTCCCCACCATTCTTAGCAAATATTCAGCCCCATACTTGTATAAATTGACCCCTATGCTTTACTGTAGCTGGTGTACACTGCCTGTTATACTGTTTCCCACTCTGCCTTTGAATAAACTGCTGGTGATTATTGCTAAACAGTCCAAATTTTAACTCATCTGTGAAGAGCACCTTCCAGGTTTGGTCATCCCACTATTTCATTTCCGCTGCTCATTTCAGCCTTGTTCTTTTGTTTCCTCTCCTCAGAAAAGTTTTTCAGCTAGTTAGATATTCATTAAGACTACTTTGTGCTAACACGTATCTTACTGTTCTTAAAGAATCATTAACATCTGTACTTGCAGCTAAGTCATTTGCAAATTCTCTTCTGGTTTGCTTTCACTTTAGGAGAGCTTGCACTTTCTTCCTTGATTGCACCTTTTATCAACAGTACCAGTTTTGCATCCTCTTCAGAGTTTTGCACATGGTTCTTGAAACAAAGTCTGGCTGCAATTTGCCCAATGGAGTAATCTTCACAAGCTAAAACTTGTCATGCTTGTCATGTAATATTTCCTTCCCAGGAGCCATAGTATTCACCACACTACAATGATATTGCTGCTTATACTTTAATAGTCTTTCTGTAGATGTGGCATTTTCTGATTGCTTGTATGGCAACCAATCACAGTGCCAGACTTGCCAACCTCTCCCGATTTGGGTGGGAGTCTCACGAATTGGGACCTTTGACCTGATCTACTGATCGGGTTTTAAAAATCAGTCATTTCTACCGATTTTAGACATGTACACCTATTTTTTCTGGAAGTCTACCGATTTCTGATAATTAACTTTTACGTACATTAAAAATTTCCTGGTAATTGTCAGCCAACCATTTGCTCTCTATAGCAAAAATCAGTTGAGTAAACACGTGATTCATACCAGAAATTGGGCTTCACTTTCTTCTTGGCCAATGTAAGCCGATTATACAAATAAGATAACCAATTGTATTTATCATTCTAAACCAAGTGTGATTGTTCACGTGGTTACTCAAAATGTTGCTTCTTTGGCAACAAAGATGAAGAGAAAATGCTACGAGTGCACATTCCAGACGTCTTGGGAAACAGAATTTCCTTGGGTGGCCAAATGTACTTTGAAAACAGATGCATTTTGCAAGGTTAGGCCTTTTTATTTTACATAATTCTTCATTGTTTAGTAAGATTTAAGTTCTTGTTTCTAATTGCGTTATTCCAGATTATGTATGTGCTATTTTCAATAGTAGCTGTCTTTCTCTTTCATTTTCATGTGATTGTTACAGTAAATTATTTTCAAACATGTTCTGCATTTGTGTTTGAAATGTGATATAGTTTATTAAATAGTGTCTGTCAATACAATAAAATTTGATATAACTGTTTTTACTTGTTCATTTAATATTAATATTCCCAATGAACGTAGTAAATTAACAACCTATTTAGCAATTGAAAACAATATTTCAAGATGATGTACGAGGTCTTCAAAATGTAAAAAAAAAAAAAAATTTTTTTTTGAACTAATTCAACAACTCAGCACGAGTAAAACCATAAAAAGGACAGCCAAAGAAATTACTCCCTCACTGATATACATATGTACATTTGGTGCCTCAACCCTGTTTTCTGGAAGTAAAAAAACAACATTGTGTTAAGATTAAGTCTGAAATTTACAAAAATGAAAATATGATGATATCTTGACACCTGCAGAATTGAAAACAAATGATAAAATCAAAGAATGCATAAGTATTTGCAAATTGATGGGGGCTTAAACCAGTTTTGCTTGCAAATTGCTTGATTTGCTGCGAGTCGCACAAAATCTCCCCAATGAGAATTTTGAAAAGTTCGAAAGTATGCAGTGTATTATATTAACATGTGACTGTACTATGAAGCATTTCATTTTTACGCATGAGATGTGATTCTTCCACATGTTTATTTGCATTGCTTTTATGCAAAGTTTTTCCTGTTTCCATAATTATTTCCAATACTGTATTAGTTTGGAATACAATTTGTTAAAAGGTATATAAACTGTTTTGTGTGTTAAGCTAATGTAATTTTATATTATTATTTGATTTAATTTTAATATAAATAATTATCAATTGAAGTCTCTCTGAAGTTTGGTATCCCACAAAAGTAATTGGTAAACCAGATTTACTTTCCTTTCATGTGCTAAGAAGTGTTACATTGAAGACTTTTTCTAAGGATTTTAAGTAAACTAAATTTGAAAATCATAGAGCAAACTATAAGCCTCAAATATTTCACAAAATCTGTTATTTTCTTATGACAAAGCACCTTGACACTTAGGAATTAAACTAGCCACTCAGCTCATGTTTGGAAAACAAATTAACAATGTTGTAGAATCACTCATGAAGAAAATGAATATTATGCCCTGGATTGCTGGCACTTTTTTGGGGTGCTGATAATAGTAGTACCTTTGGTCATTCTATAAGGCTTATATTTTTTTCTGAGATGGAGTATGGCAATGTAACATGTAATGAGTGTGTTTCTACAAAAACTTGGATAAGCTCAGTGGTGTTCAAAATCAAGCAGAAATATATATAACTGGTGCTTTATGCAGCACACTTATCAACAGTCATTTAAGAGAAGCTGATTTTGCTTTACTCTGAAAATTTAGTGTATCAAAAACTATCAAATTTGTAGAGAAACTTAAACGTTAACATGTGGATCCCACATGAAAACTTATGGAGCAAAACATTCTTTGTTGACTTAAGTGACCAGCATTACATTAGAGTTGCAGATGGATAATCATGAGTGGGAACAACTGACTGAAGTCCAGCAATCAGCACCATGGGTAGCACTACAATGTTATAATCAATAAATATCTTATTAAATCAGACCACCCTCAATGCTTACTCATTACTCAACCTAGTGAATGAGACCTTAGCTACATTTCCTCAAGAATCATTGTGGATATATATTGATGAAACAGTAGAAAATGGTTTAAAGTTTGGTGGTGCAGGAGTTTACGTACTAATACCAGGTGGAAAGGAAGATAAGGTTGAGGTATCAGCCAGAATTATCTGTAGCAGCTACTATGCAGAGACAGTTGCATTTTTAAAAAGTTTAGACTGCCTGCTTTTACTTCAGGTACCCTACCATGCAAATATAATCACCGACATTAAATCTCTGAAAAACGCAGGAAAAACTGGTCAGGAGTTACAAGAGCAATGAGTACATAATGTGCTCATAGAGCAGCAGCTGTTTGAAAGAGGTTTTACATTTATATTGCAATGAAAAGTTGACAAAATTGCCAAAGCTGGTATTAACTTCTCAAGCATGAAAGCAAGTCAACCATAAAATTAAGGATCTGTGTAGAGTCAAATCTAAAAACAGCACATCTTGATTTGAAAAAACCGGAATCAACAAATGTGCAGTGATTTTTACAAGTTTCACAGACCTAAATACCCAGCCAGCTCAAAGGATAGTAGTGGCCACTTCAGAGATGCCCCTCGATTGTGACATGGCTGGAACTGTTGGAGACCATCTCAGAGAATGTCAAAAATATGCTGCTCAAGACAGACAGACAGACAGACACTGGTCCCAGTACTGCTGAGATGTTTTTTTTTTCAAAGACATTAAGTCAACAATGCAGTTTCTATGGTTGGGAGGATTACGAGAGTAATACTCTGAAACGTTGCAGGACCACCAAGCAAGAATCATTAAAAATAAATGAATAAATAAAAAAAAAAAAGCAACACTGGCTTCAAAGGACATAGTGCAACAGCCCAATTAAGAGTAAATCTGGTGTTTTACCAGTAGTCATTGCTATAATGTTAGTAACTTTTTTAGAACCAAGTCTGTTTAAATGATGTATACTTAGAGGTATTTTATATTTTTAATGCAAAAATTATATATCTTTTAACTCAAAACTTTCTTGTGAAATACTATTAAGTATTTCTTCAATTTTAAATATTACCATTTAATTCCAAATTTTTTTTAAAAAGACAAGTTGTTTACAGGTCAGAAATTTCTTGCC